>UYYA01004057.1:43644-132089 GCA_900624975.1 Angiostrongylus costaricensis | reverse complement strand
TGTATCCGTATAAAAGGACACCTAGATGGCAAACGAAAACTAAGACGAAGCACCCCACTAGGCACGCATAGGATACAAAAGCATAGCGGGGACGATTTTGAAGTGAAAGTCAATATCCTTGCACAGGAGTCCGAAACACCAGCGCGAAAACTCCTAGAGGCTTTTTGGATCAATGCCAAAAACCCTACAATGAATAGCAGGGACGAATGCCCGGAGATCATACGCGACCTGATCCCGTACGTTCGCATCGATTTTTGATGTGGGATGGTGCAGTCGTCAACCACATGCGACTATAATCAGCTGTTCTAAACTTCCTCATTGGAAGTCACGAAAAAGCGGTGGGTTTTTCGAGAAGTTGTTGATCGTGTAATTACCAAAGAGTCCTTCGTCTTTGTGTAAGTGTTATTGAAGCGTTTGGCCTAGTAGATTGTATATCAGTATACCCTTCCAGGCTCCGAAGAAGGCGATACTGCCGAAACGTCAGCTAACGTTGTACTGTATTGTGTTTTTCTATGGAAGTAAATGTATGCTGTTGAGATATTTCCAAAATTTGGACTCCGGGCCAGATCGAACCACGACTACCCTTTCCGGAGGGTCGCATATTGCACACTGCACCATGGAGCCATGGATTTGCGTTTGTGTCAGCTAGTTTTCTATCTAACGCTGCCATTAACAATGTGTTGTATTGTGTTTCTCTATGGAAGTAAATGTATGCTGTTTAAAAACCTCGCGATTGCTGAACAAGAAAACGACACATTCATATTCCAATGCCGAGGTTAAGAGAAAGTCGACCCTGGGAACAATTAAAATGTGAACACGAGTCTAACTTGCCCCGATCTCCCATGGTAGACTAGGACTGCTCGCTTTCATGTGTGTAAAGTAAAACAAGAGGATACAATCTGCACGTACGTTGATGTCCTCCTGAAGCTTAGCTAATAGACAACTTCGAATTTCGGTGGTTCCAATTTTCGGACATCTGTCGTATATGTTCAGTGCGGTGATGCCATGCTTTATATGGGCTTCGAGCAGCCTTTTTTCCGGAATCATCCGCGAGCCCACAGTAGACTAAAACAATCACATTTATGGAACGGTGCATCCAAAAACAAGCGGGCAAGTGTTCTGCTGCATTAAGGAGTAGAAATGCAAAACTTATGGTTGGCAAATAAAGGATAAAGGATAAAGAATAAAGCTTTCAGCGTCGATCAATCACTGAGGGACGCGCTATGCATTCGACTTCATTAAGCATCGTTTGGAGGTGATTGAATGCATATCTGGCCTTTACAATGACTCGCGGTGGCCTACCGATCTGCTGCTATCCTCCCAGACAAGTCTGGAACCAATTGGTCGACCCGGAGGGATAGAAAGCTTGGTGAGCCATGGACTATTCCAGGGGACCGATTCCACGTTTGTGTTGCAGGGCGCCTCCGACTACTGCGCCATGCGTCCCTGGGTAGCAGATAAGTCTATTGAAATGCAGCTATATTCACCTACTTACTAGATCGGTATGAATGTGAATCTAAGCTTTACAATTTATATGGTAATAAGATGTTGCTTCATAGCGTACAGTCCCATTATGCGGCTGGTCCCTATATAATACCTCTACGTACACCTCTACGCAGAATAATTAATCTGTTCATTCTTCCCAGGTCAGAAATGTAGTAACAGACCTCTTTATCGGATACGCCAATACTACCCTCTTTGATTCCATCAGGAAATATTAAAACCTGTTGAGTATTTCAATAGAATTTTTTTGAATAGTTTGGAGATCTCTTAAAACAAGATCCTCTCTTATTAGAACAAAAAACCGGCCGAGAGGAAGACAAAAGAAGGGCTTTGGTTGGTGCGATGGATAACAAATGAGTCCCGGGAAGGGGTAATCCTGGATCCAAAGCGCTCGCGAGGCTCCAGGTTTTGCCCGTATCTCATCACTATTGCCGTTGTATCCCAGAAAAACTTTTCCTACTTACTTTTGAAGTAGCAAATTTGAATGTGGTAGAAGTGTGTTCGTAGACTGAAGATTACATTTTTTCCTTAAGCTCGCTACTTACATGGTAATCTTATATTTTCTCCTTAGAAAGACAAGAAGTAAAAGGATCTTTTCGTTTTTTGCTTTTCTTTCTACGGATTTTCATAACTTTTGAATGTAGTAATACTTCGGTTTTGAGTGAAAACAGCGAGTAATTCTACAGTTTTTGGAAAAAGCTTACGAATACCGCGAATGGTGCTGTCTAGTAGGAAGCGCTTACCCGATCCATTCCCCGACAGTAGGCAACTTTGGCCTCGTGAGCGGCCTCGATGCAGATCAGCTTAGCATTGGCGTTCAGAATGCTGTTTGCTTGTGGGAGAGAGCTGCCATCGAAGGAATTCACATATTCCTAAAAGTTGAGAACATAGGCCTTTCGAAAGCTACGAAACTGCCGTTGATGGAACCTGCTTGGTTTTAGATGGTGATCGCTCTTGACAAGACAAAGCCTAGTGTCCATTTTTGTTAGTCCACCTACCATGGCATTACCAAGTGTTTATTCATTGATCAAAGCAGTGATAAGCAAATGTTCGACCAATTCGGGAAGCCTTCTAACCTAGAAACAAACCTTGAAATACTGAATGAGTTTTCGACAAGTAACTGGTTTCCCGTTGATTAATTTAGGTTGGAGGGCATGCGGATTCAACAGCGACGAGACCATTTTCTTCAATTCTTCACGAAATACGGGTCGCAGATCTGAATACGGACATTTTGTTGTCAGATGGGTGCTGGGATCAACAGTACCTTTGATATGGCCTCTGAACGACTGTCTCTCGGCGACCCGATAGCCAGGATGAGGAAGAAGATAGCAGGATATCTGATCGAAATAATTTGATAACTGTTCCCGGATACATCGAACCTCTTCCGGTTGGCTGGGAGATGGCTGAAATCACCTATTTAACAAGCTTGCTTAGGTAAGGAACCATTACTTCCTTTTTAACAATAGGCGTCTGAACTATTTTTTATTGTGTAATCTGTTGTATTACGGTGCAGTATCAAACAAAATAGTGCTTATCATCGTAGTTCAACTTCCAACTTCAGTACGACGAAGCTATGGATGTACGGTATTGGCATGGTAGATGTCAACAAATAGATAAGTAAGTATGAGAGACGAACAGTAAGAACTTGTTCGAGAAACTTCTTGCCTCCTTCGTACCCGTATCCGTATTCTTCTGGATTTTTGAAATCTCGTACACAAAACACCAGAGTCTGAAATTGTCAGAATGATTTCGTGAACGCATGACTTCCTTTATCTTCGTTTAGCAACAAGACCTGAAAAGGCTTGCCGTAGTGTCGCGCTTCTGACATCGCCAGTTTCCCGTATTCAACAAAAAGTGAAAGATGCTGCAGTGAATCTTCCTGGATGTTGTCGACCACATTATAAATCTGCAACTGCTTCAACAAATATACTCGTATGTACGTATATATATACATATATACATAAATACATATGTACATATATACGTAGATGTGTGTAGATATATATGTATGGATGTATATTATATATGTATGCACATATATCATTCATCTGGTAGCTATAAGCACAGAGCTCCTGCAGTTGTGAAAATCAAATGAACACAAGAATCGCTTCTCATGTTGGTAAATTTTTTACACTATTAATAAAACTGAGAGATCATATTCATTTTTCAACGGTGGGGATCCTTGAGGAAGGAACTCCACGAATTCAATGATTCTAGAATGAGGTAGCCACGGATCTCCCTCATAGATGGATCTCTTGCCGGTTAGCGGCGAAGCAACGTGGAGCGTCCCCAAGTGACGGATAGGGAGCTAATCACTGACCAAAAGCGGCCCCGTTGCTTCTCTGAGACGCAGATAGATCCAGAGGATGGACTATCTGCTTGCCTTACGCCGATTTGGTGAATACCTTTTGTATTTGCGAAGGCGTATTCCTACATGCGTGCGTGACTGTGTTCTCGTTATGCAGTTTATATTCTACGAGTTAATTCGGCCAAAACTTTGCAACCAAGTGACAGGAAAGTAAATGGGAGGCGGTTAATAGTCGCCTCCAGCTAGTAAGCTCCATGTCTATTCTGGGAAAGACTGGCAAGCTACCCATGAGTATGCCCAAGCCTCACGTTCAGAGCTCATTAAGCTATACATGGTTATCAAAAAGCTAAACACAGTAAAAAAAAACAGGCCTTATTCCTTTGACCCCAAAAGAGCCCCCGATTCCGCAATGTTGGGTAGGCAGAGTACGGAAAGGCTGCTAACATCTAGGGGCTACTCTAGGCTGCCTATATTGCAAAGGACTACTTACGATGCCCGCAAACTTGCATCCGAGTCTTCGATAGACGACTTGATCATGCAGGCAAGAAGGGTAAGGCACGACGTCATCGGAGTGATCTATACGAGAAGACGCCACCCATTCAACGCCGTGACGCCGTAGAAGAACCGTTCCTCGGAACATGCGACAGTGGAGTCGCACGGACACGTTTAACTATGGCGAAGAAGAAGTCGAAGCGTACTATTTGGACTTGGAAAAGTTTTACACAGAAGACATTCTTCATTGTCATCACAAGAGATTTGAACGCTGAGATTGGAAAAAGAAGAACGTCTGCAAAATGTCATATTGGAACCCACAAATTAGACTAGAACGAGCAGGGTGAACGTGTGTCTAAGTTTATCATGACGACAAAGACCATCCATGGTAACTCGCAATTCCAGGAACCCCACCCTCAACGATGCACGTGGCAATCTGCTAATGGAGAGTACCATAACGAAATAGAACACATCATAGCAAATCGAAGGTTCTGCCTAACCGATGTCGCTGTTGTCCCATAATTCTACACGGGTCAGACCACCGTCCCATTCGTGCAAGATTCTATTCCTCGCCGAATGGAGAAAAAGCCGCTAAATTCAAAAACCGAAGTCACAAAACCACCGTAAACTGAGACTTATTCAATTCATTAGTCGGCTGTCGGGAAGATGCCGTTGTCGATAACATCGACGAAGAATACGATAAGCTCATTCAACATCTTCACGTTAGCGCTGTGAAGGCTGAGAGTTCGAAAGTCACCAAGAGACGTCTGTCTCCAGAAACTGTCGAGCTGATACGCAAGCGTGGATTCGCACGAGCTGCAAGCAACCGCGAACTAACCTCTGACCCTGCAAAACAGTGCAGAGAGATGATAAAAGAAGATCGTAAGGAGAGAACAGCAGCAGGAATGATCGAAGCTGCAGAAACTGGGAAAAGCCCGGAGGTCATACGCGACCTGACCCCGTACGTTCGCATCGATTTTTGATGTGGGATGGTGCAGTCGTCAACCACATGCGACTATAATCAGCTATTCTAAACTTCCTCATTGGAAGTCACGAAAAAGCGGTGGGTTTCTTCGAGAAGTTGTTGATCGTGTAATTACCAAAGAGTCTTTCGTCTTTTTGTAAGTGTTATTGAAGCGTTTGGCCTAGTAGATTGTATATCAGTATACCCTTCCAGGCTCCGAAGAAGGCGATACTGCCGAAACGTCAGCTAGCGTTGTATTCTATTATGTTTTTTATGGAAGTAAATGTATGCTGTTTAAAAACCTCGCGATTGCTGAACAAGAAAATGACACATTCATATTCCAATGCCGAGGTTAAGAGAAAGTCGATGCTGGGAAAAGCATTCGCAGAGCTCACCGAAGCTTCGCCAATTACAAGACCAAGATGACTGCACTCCGACGCCCAGACGGAACAGTTACAGCTTCCAGAAAGGCATTAGAGAAAATCACTCACAAATACTATTCAGATCTCTTCGATGGCCACCTCCACCTTCCGTCATATGAAATAAAGGAGGGTTGATATGTTGTACCACTGGTTCTCCCTTCCGAAATCCGACATGCCACTTCGCCGGTGAAAAATCGAACAGCACCAGGTCCGGACAGGATGAGACCAGAACACCTGAAGAACCTTCTGCGAATCCTCGTGGACACACTGGCTCGGCTGTTCACATGTTACCTGTCTGAATGCAAGGTCCCAACTCAGTGGAAGACCAGCAAGAACGTGCTATTGTTCAAGAAGGATGACCTACACGATATCGGCAACTATCGCCCAATCTTATTGCTGTCTATCGTCTACAAACTTTTCACTCGAGTCATCCTAAATAGAACTGACAGAACACAGGACGAAGGGCAGCCATGTGAGCAAGCAGGGTTTCGAAGAAGATGTAGTACGATGGATCACATCCACGCGATGACAAGGCTTATTGAAGTATCGCGAGAGTGTAAAAGACCGCTCTGTCTCACTTTTATCGATTTACAGAAGGCCTTTGATTTAATAGAGATAGCAGCAGTCATAGAAGCCCTTGATAGTCAAGGAGTCCCCACTCAGTACATAAGGATTCTTCGTGAGCTGCACAAAAATTTCACGGCCAAAGTATCACCATTCTACAACGATATTAACATTGACGTCAAAAGAGGGATCAGGCAAGGCAAAACCATCTCGCTAAAATTATTTACCACCACCTTCTAGAACGTCATGCGAACGTTGGAATTGGTTAATATGGGAGTGGAAATCGATGGTCGGCAGTTACACATTCTTCGCCTTGCTGATGACATCGTCCTAATAACAGCAAACATTAGCCAAGCGGAACGTATGCTTACCGACTTTGATAAAGCCTGTGTAAAGGTTGGTCTTTGACTAAACCTCACAAGAACGATATTCATGAAGAAGGAATTGGTTTCGTATGCTTCATTCACGCTTAACGGAACGATTCTTTTCAAATGCTACAGTTATATCTATCTAGGTCGGGAAATCAACATGTTGAATGACTTAGCCCCAGAGCTGTGCAGAAGGAAACAAGCGGCTTGGGGGCTTTCAAGAGCATCGAGGATGTAGTGAAGAGGACAAAGAACACCCGACTCCGTGCCCAACTTCTCGACTCAACGGTACTTTCTGCCCTAACATATGCGTCAGAAACCTGGTCACTGCGTAAGCAGGATGAAAGATCACTCAACGTTATCGAACGTGCAGTCGAAAGGACGATGCTAGGAGTATCCCGTCCCACACAAGTAAGGGATGGGACCCCAAGCTCCGACCTGCGTCAGCGATAAAAATCAAAGATGCCGTTATGTACGCCAAACAGTCGAGGGTAAGGTGGGCCGGACACGTAATACGTATGAACGACAACCGATGGACAAGAGCCGTTAGTGACTGGATTTGTCGGGATGTCAGACGTACTGCAGGATGACTACCGAGCCGATGGTCAGAGCAGAGTTCTTCACGAAGAGCCTAGAAGGAAGATACGATGCTCGACGAGTCCCTAGAGCGAGCAGAACCCACTGGGCCACTCTTGCGCGCGACTGGGAAAAATGGAAGATTCACTGGCGCCCGCCCGAGTCACTCGACGATCAACGGGACTATAGGTGATACAGGTGATACAGGTGGAAGTGACTGAATGCATATCTGACTTCGGCAGTGACTTGCGGTGCCTATCAATGCGTTCAACTAGTGCTGCTGTCCTCCCACATAAGTCTGATAGCAATTTCCCGACCCCGGAGGAATGGAGGGCTTGTCGAGCTTAGGGCGCGGGGATCGATCCCCTGCATTGCAGGGCGCCTCCGAGCGCTGCGCCGAACGCGCCCCTCGCACGACATGTGATACAGATGAGGAGCAGAGCGGAAGAGTGTTTTGAGACCCTGTCAAATACGTCTGTCGTCGTGATTATCGAAACGTCTGCATGTCGTGCGACATAAGCTCACTACGAAATTTGGCTATTCTTGATAGCCAAAATTTACTTGAAAAGGGTGTTATAGGCAACAAATATGGAAAAATTATCGACAGCTTCGATGAATTTCTACTAGCCACCTTGAAACAGGTAAACCACATCTAAAAAAAGTTGTAGTTATACGGTTTTCTAAGATGTACCTAATATAATCCTGTGAACAATTTGGATTTGATATTTTGGACTTCCGAAGCCATTCTAGTCACCGGAGGGTTAGTGAGCTTAAACGAATGTGCTAGACTCCAATTCTATGTAAACAAAAGATCAATCCCAAAATACTACCACTCCCAAATAACCCACTGCTTACCGGAACTTTTTGCTTTCATTTTCAAAATTCGTTCATGATTTTCTCTTAAATCTTATTTTGAGCTAAATGTTCTGATTTGGCTCGTCATTGTGTCGTTCATTCAAGAAATTTTCTATCCGAAAGAATTTTCAACTAGTTTCTACCTCAATCGCCCTCGACGGTTTCGAATTATAATATGTTTAAAGTACTATTAACTAGGCTGATTTACCTGTATACAGCTAAGGATAGTAGAAAGTGCGAAAATAGTCAGGCACTGTTGGTAGGTGGATGTGTTGTCGAACGTGCCTTGTGTATCCATCTGGAAATGCTCCATGAATCCTCCACCCAGGAAACAGTTAGAGAAACGAAAAAGGAGAGAAAACGAAGAACATCTGAAAAGCACTGCACCAGAAGGACGGCGTACATCTCGCCCGAGGCGGCCTCGATCATAATCGGCTCGCCCCACAGCCACACTCCAACAGTGTCTCGTTTGACACCGGCTCGCCAGTGGAATCCGTGCACTTGACAGTCGTCTGTGAGCCATTCTAGTGGCGCATCGTTCTAGAACGAATTAAGCTATCGAGCATAAATTCACACATTACTTATCTACCCTTAACTTTACTCCTTTAAAAAAACGTCTTGCGTAAAGATTAGATTTGTTTTATTTTTAGACAGATTTTTTTACACAATCATGTTGGGGGAGATAGCACAGGGGTAGCGATGCCGATCATTACAAGCACGGTGATGTTTCGATTCCGTCAATGGTGCACCAAACCTTTCATCGCTAAGGGGTCGGGAAATTGGTACCGAACTTGTCCGGGAAAAAATCACTATCTGCATTCCAAGTGGTAATGGTCGAGCCCGGCTATCTCAAAACTCCAGGAAGAATCGACTCAACCCTCATTCAACGACATTCACGATGAAATGAAAATCCTCAAGCAGCAGCAGAAGGCACACCTAAACGCTGGAAGGTTTTAGTGGATGATGGATGCGACGAAACAAATCGAATGTGAGAAGTGTTGGGATCTGCACAGTAGACCTGAAGACGGGTCGTAACTAATAAAAAAACTTTTTTTCATGAAGAAGCATAGCCAAATAGTAAGCGACTGCTTCATAATACATAAATTGCTTACATCAACGCCAAAATGCTTTCGCCCAGTTTGCTTAATTTTGAATAACCTTTTCAGATTGGAGTTATGGTATCATGTGTCGGTCCGTACCTATGCAAAAAGAGGTTACACATATAGATACTGCGCCACTTTAAAATATTCCGACGAATCAAGACGGGAGCGGTGGTTTCAATAACTGTTGTGGCTAAAAAGATAAGCCAATTAGAGTTGTTATTACAAAGGGTTTCATTCGTAGGAATTGTAAGAGAGATTTTTTTTATATTTATCTATATTATATATTTATCAACCTCGTGTAAGCTTATCAAGAAAGAATACATATTGATTAATCACACCGAGGTTTAGGGAAGGTCGGTTTCGAAATATTACTACGCTTTGTGCTAGCTGATAATACACCGACCTCTGCACGATGTGCGCAGTGATGTATGTCCGGAAGAAATACAAGTTGTTACCACCGGACATTGTCATTATATATCCACCATCAGCATCGTGTATAAAAGGGCATCACTGAGTGAGGATGCCTCATTCGAGAAGATGGCTCACTGAGGAAGATCTGGCTCGACACGAAGGCGAAGACGCAACGTCGAGGCGAACAACAAGCATGGACCATCGACTCGGCTCTGAGGAAGACGAAGACGTCGAAACGTTAGCCGAAAATAAATATATTTATCAACCTCGTGTAAGCTTATCAAGAAAGAATACATATTGTAAGAGAGATTGGTGAGAGAACTGGTGTTAACGGCGCATTAGTCGATCACAGCGAGTAGTGGACTGTTTATATTCATGGCATCTACGGAGCCGTAACGAGGACCTGGGAGGCGAATTTGCGAGCTAAAGGTGCTCTAATATCATCCGAAGCATTTCGAAATATTTGCTTTGCCTTCCACCCAAGTGAATTTCTTCAATCAGTTGCGCTCCCCCCACCAGGTCCCCATGATAAGCAGTCAATGGGGCCTGTCTTATGATCAATCCCTGAGGGATGCGTCATTCATTCGACTTCATTAAACATCGTCGGAAGTGACTGAAGTCGTATCTGGCCTTTACAATGACTGGCGGTGGCCTACCGATGACAGTGCTGCAATCCTCAGATAAGTCTGGTACCAATTCACCGATCCCGTAGGGATGAAAGGCTTGGTGGGCCAGGGGCGCAGGAATCGATCCCATGTGTATTGCATGGCGCCTCCTGCCACTGCACCACACACGTCTTTCTTTAGGGATTCTTCTGGTACAGTACTGATTATGCACTTAGATAGCTAACCAACGGTCGAAAATGGCAATTCGACAGCGCGAATCTCAATGTACCCTTTATTCCTATTAACAAACCCGTAATTTAGGTAGAATGGTGAAATTCATTATTTCGACAATACGAGTGGAATTTGCATATAGGACATAAATGCGGTGAAGCAGAACCACTCACCATTATATATTGAAAAATCCATAGTTATGAAAGCCTAATAAAGAATAAACATTTACCACTCATACATCTATATCTCAAATAACCTGAGCCTTTAGGCAATAAAAGAACTGCTAGAGGTGGACGTGAGATTTGTACCCATGGCAACCTATACACATGAAATATCCATCTTTGCAAGAATTGATGGCCCTTGACTTATGCTTGGAGTAAATCACACTGTGTCATCAGCAAAGGATGGTGTTTAGATCGGTCATTGCTGCTTACTTCCACAATGCAGTCGGAGGCTACCACATCATAAAGCTGAACACAACACTACCTGACGTCATAGATGCATTTGGAGCGCCCATACTTCACGAGTCACTGAATGTTAGTGATCTTGATGAATGCGTATGGAGCCCTTCTATTACAAACGACAGGCAGTATAACCGATACATCCTCATTCAGTGTCGAACGGTTGCCGCCGTAGCTGCTATTCTGGTGTTGAATAGTTAGCGTGTGCTGGATGCGATTGGGAACGTAGTGGTATGCTTGGTAAGGTGATAAAACCTTAATTCTTGAGTTTGCTACTTGGCAATGAAGAAACGGTCATCTCTGTCACCTCCGACATAATCCTCATTATGTTGAGCAATGATTTGAAGATAGAATTGAACACGCCAAAGCCGGAAGATTATGTAGAAGCTCAAACGACGGGTGCACGAAGAGCGGCTAGTATTGCGCCGATGTTCCAAGTTACGGTGCCTACATGTTTTGTTTCATTTTAAATAACCTGAGTACATTGTGTGGGTAGCAGAATATTTTTCAGTGAATTCGTTTCCTCACATCCACGGTTTTCATATTTTGCCCGTGATTTCAACTGATGCTTAAAAATTCTTGGTCCTCTCTGTAGATACTGATTGAGTCTACTGTCCCTGAAATCTTGAAATAGCCATATTACGGCGTTTCTAAGTGGACTGGAGGAGTTGACCTGATCCCAAGGAAGTCAAGTGCAAATGTTCCAGCCCCAGAAGGATGGAAAGCTCATTGGGCTCTGTGTGGAATCGAAAAAGTCGGCTGCTCTTAGTGAACGGCTTCGCTACTGATGCATGACTCAATCCGTAGTTCCTACATAGTACCTTGGTAAATGTTTCAATTATCTGGGTGTTATTAAATATGAGAATTTAGTAGGAACCGTCATTGACCATGTAGAGGAGGAACTATTTCAAGAATATGAGCAAAAACATTAGAAACATCGATATATAATGATATGATCGTGGAAGTCTTTCTATTCATTTTGCAATTACAGTGACTACTATTTCGAAACCGACCTTCCCTAAACCTCGGTGTGACTAATCAATATATATTCTTTCTTGATAAGCTTGCACGAGGTTGATAAATATATTTATTTTCGGCTAACGTTTCGACGTCTTCGTCTTCCTCAGAGCCGGTGATCCGAGTCGATGGTCCATGCTTGTTGTTCGCCTCGACGTTGCGTCTTCGCCTTCGTGTCGAGCCAGATCTTCTTCAGTGAGCCATCTTCTCGAATGAGGCATCCTCACTCAGTGATGCCCTTTTATACACGATGCTGATGGTGGATATATAATGACAATGTCCGGTGGTAACAACTTGTATTTCTTCCAGACATACATCATTGCGCACATCGTGCAGAGGTCGGTGTATTATCAGCTAGCACAAAGCGTAGTAATATTTCGAAACCGACCTTCCCTAAACCTCGGTGTGACTAATCAATATGTATTCTTTCTTATTATATTACTACGCTTTGTGCTAGCTGATAATACACCGACCTCTGCACGATGTGCGCAATGATGTATGTCCGGAAGAAATACAAGTTGTTACCACCGGACATTGTCATTATATATCCACCATCAGCATCGTGTATAAAAGGGCATCACTGAGTGAGGATGCCTCATTCGAGAAGATGGCTCACTGAGGAAGATCTGGCTCGACACGAAGGCGAAGACGCAACGTCGAGACGAACAACAAGCATGGANGGTTTAGGGAAGGTCGGTTTCGAAATATTACTACGCTTTGTGCTAGCTGATAATACACCGACCTCTGCACGATGTGCGCAATGATGTATGTCTGGAAGAAATACAAGTTGTTACCACCGGACATTGTCATTATATATCCACCATCAGCATCGTGTATAAAAGGGCATCACTGAGTGAGGATGCCTCATTCGAGAAGATGGCTCACTGAGGAAGATCTGGCTCGACACGAAGGCGAAGACGCAACGTCGAGACGAACAACAAGCATGGACCAATCGACTCGGATCATCGGCTCTGAGGAAGACGAAGACGTCGAAACGTTAGCCGAAAATAAATATATTTATCAACCTCGTGCAAGCTTATCAAGAAAGAATACATATAGTGACTACGTCGATACAGTGTGTGAGTCTCCCACTTCGAGGTCAGCGTATAACTAGGTAGCAATGAAATTTCTAGTTGCTCCAAATTTAGATCACGGACTGACGAAGTGATGAGTAAGAATGGTTGCACGGTGCTATTTACTATGCGTTACTGCGTTTATGCCTTAACTGCGAATACTTTTCTGTCGGCATATGGAAATATTTTATAGTTAATGGTAGTTGACATTCTAAAGAATAACGATAGCGATTAAAGTAAAGTAACAAAGAATTGTAGGTGATTGGTGCCGGCACTCCCAGGAAGAAAACTAGCTGGCAGAAGCGCCCAGCAAGAGCTTCCGTGGCGCAGTGTGTAATGCGCGAGCCCCTGGGAAGGGAAATAGTGGTTCCATTTGGCCCGAAACCCAAGTTTTGCAAATAACTCAGCATCGTTGTGGTTGATTTTGCATAATACCCTGCCATGAAAATTGTGGTAGGCAGTACATAAAAAGTTAACAAAAAATTGTTATCTGAACTCTTTTATTTACTGCCTTTTTCTTCTTAATGGCAGGGTATGTTGTGAAATATAACTCGTATGAAGTGCTGGGATATTTGCAAAACTCCGGACCACAGGTGTATGCAGTGGGACATGCAAAGCGAAGGACCCGGATGGTGTAGTGGTGAAGTGCGCTGCTCCCCGGTAAGGACAATTCGTTCCCCACTGCATACACCTGTGGTCCGGAGTTTTGCAAATATCTCAGCACTTCATACGAAAAAATTGTTAGTCAAATTACCGGCTGCCAATGAACCTCTTCGAGTTTTTTTTAAATCACAAAGTGTAGAGAGAATGCTTCTCTGGTCTCACCGCTCTCGTTTCGATCTGCTATTGTTTCGCTACTGAGTCAATATACATTGTGCGACAAAAAATTCTAGAACGCACTGAAATAAAAATGGGCACAATAGTGTCCGTACGGTCGCTTAGTCCAAATCGTTATGGACACTGTAGTGCGCACACGACTCGGAGTGGGTTAACTATAGTCTATGAACCCGTTTAGCAACCGCTTATCCGTTACCACGGAAAGAGCAGAATTGCTCTCGTAACAAACCCACTACGACGCCTGACTGAACCTCTCAATCCTCGCCAACATTTATTTGTCAATAATTGAACATGCGATGCAGTACGAGACGTCGTTCATGACTCAACTTATGAATCAACATACCTGCTGAGACTTTTGCAAGCTATACAGATATTCAAGGAAGAAATTCAGCAGGAAGCTCTTTCCTTTTCGAAACGCTCCGGCAACGCTGACTATGACAACCTAAAATTTTCATTTAAAATTTCATTGTGCTACTTTCTGCGGCATTTCCCTTCGTTATCGTGTCTTTTGCTCGAAGGTGACTCCACTACGTCTTTGCTTGCATGAACTACAACCATAACTTTTCTATTTCAAAGTGTTAATAAGGTTTAAAGGAGCGGATAGCACAGTGGTAGTGATGCCCATCTTCATGAGCATGTTGCTAGTTCAATGCCGCTCCAGTCCCGGTCCAACCAAGCCTCTCATCTCTCCGGCGTCGAAAAATTCAATTGGGAACGCTCTAGCGCGGCTATCTCAGGACTTCAGGATGAATTTTACGGCCAGCATTCTACGACATTCAAGATGAAATGAAAATCCTCAAGGAGCAACCGAGGGATACGAAGAAACGAATCAAATGTGAGAAGTGCTGGGATCGGCACAGTAGAGGTGAAGACGGATGAAATAAAATAGAGGAAAACAAGATTTAATGTTACTCTCCAACTCCAAGGCACAGCAATTGACTATATCAGCAAATTTCAGCTGGCACATCAAAGATCTAAGGTTTTGCCCTTCCTTGAAAAAAAAACAAGAAAGTGGAAGTTCATTAGAAATATGGAAATTATGAGAATATTTTTAAAAAGGGAATGGAGAAGAGTTGGAACTTCTACTAAGAGTCCTTTCACCAAACTAAGTCGAACATCTGCTGTTGTGGGCCTTTGAGTTCACAGATGAGACATCCAAGGACCATAGAAAATTACTTCACTTCTTACCACATTGAATTTCTTCCGGAAAAGCACCAAAACGGCGGAATTCTATAGTCATTGAAGCTAATGTTCACACACGAATTCTCTGCTTCCCACTGTTCGGATCTAGATTTTTCAGCGGGAAAACCGAAATCGTCTTAGCCTAGGCAGTGACGAGTTCTCACCCGAACTAATCGTCTCTCTTTTCTACCATTATCACTCAGATTTGTCTTCAACCACAATAAGGAATGATGAAAGAAATCCAGGATTGATTAAAACTGTTAAAAACGGAGTGATAATGTACACGTCGCCTCTATCCACCGCAACATCAGATGCGTGCTCCAATTATAAATTGCGCATTTTAATTACTTTATGTTTACCTGGGAGAATGACCAGTTCCAGTTTAACACATCTAGTAGACAAGACTGTACTAGCAATTCACCGACCGCGACAAGATCTCGAGGTGAACTGGAAAAGCGGTGGTTAGGCCAACGACGTTACACTGCTTGGTTCATTTAATGGTTCATATGAAATTGAAGACATTTCAAAGATTTCCAGAGAAGTTGGTACAAACTACGAAAAGCTCCATTCCACTTAGAACACTTATTCTTCCACACGGATCAATTCAATCAGTCGCGCCATCTCCTAACCGAAAACTTCACCCGTTCTACCATCACCGGCCGGCCGCGCAACATTCTCTCACCCACTTGAAAGGAACAGCAGTTCTAGGCAAAAAAACAAATGAATGATATTTCAGGTGATAACGATCGGTTTTTTTCATGTTTATGTGATTCGATTACTCAGATTCCGTCTTATTTTATCGTACGTATGCCTTCTTCTTCGAATACATTTTACCCATATGATTAGACGAATTCTTGATACAACTAGATTTTATTTGCATATTGCATATCCTGTAATTTGGTCATGAATAATTCCATTTTCATCCCCTTTTTCCCTAAGAGGAAATTCCCATTAAAACAGAACAGCGCCGACATGTTCATCAACGCAGAAAAGCGTTAGAGCGGAGCGCCGGCACGGAATCGTAATGTCCCTGGGATGCTTGCATTGTCTTCGCCATCATTCTATTGAACATCATTTCTGCTTACGGTGGTGGCAAGCTGAGTGATCGATATCGATCAGTACGGAGGATGGTCGAACAAAAATTGAAATTTGTAAATATCCGTCCTGTCCTCATTGTTTCCACAGTATCTGCCTTTTCAACTGTGAAGTGCTTTCATCTATTCAAAACTCTTCTTGGTCATATTCTATCGTCTCCAGATTTTCGGAATTTGTAAGCAATTAGTGTTTTAAGAGCCGGTGAGGCTTCGTCATCTAGTTAACTGAACATTATACTATCGTCTTCTATTTGATTATTGGACTAAGCAGGTCGTGCACCAGAGATTTCCGCAAATAAACTGATGCGTAATGTCGAGTAGATATGGCTCTGACGATTTTCGGATCTCGATTCAGTGCGGTGAGAAAAAAAAGTACTCGGAAGGCGGAGCCGTTCACCGGTCACTATAAAGCAGGCGGCGGTGATTTGTTGAGTCCGGTCCAGCATGGACATCGACTCCAGGATCAAGGCCTATCGCTTTGTTGGCTACGCGGCCGTCACGTTCTCGGCACTGGCCGTGCTGTCAGTGTGCATCACCCTGCCGATGGTCTACAACTACGTCCACCACGTACGCTCCCAAATGCACTCAGAACTCAGCATGTGTAAGGTAGGTTCTTCAAAGACGACACCTGTCTGCTCTACTACTGACACCAAAAGCCAAGCATGAAAGAATGTGGAGAAATAAGGAAATTCATAAAAATTCACTACTGAAAAGATGCTGGAACAGGTCACATTTTCCAATACTTCGTTCGGTCACTTATTCTATCGAGAATATACACAGATCCCATTTACTCCTACGGCACCGTGGACAAGCTGGTAACAACAGTTTTTATTTTGTTGTGAATTGCACAGTTTCGTGTGAAATAAAATCTGATCATGAGCTACATTACAGTCATTTTACCATAAGCTCATTGGATTTTGCAAATATAAATTGCATAGGTTATTTTTCATGGATTATAATCGAAATATGCAACCACAGATATTTTCAAAACTCTGGACCGCAGATGTCTGCGGTGGCGAACGAACGCGTTATTGCCTTTTCCGGTAAGTAACGCGTTCACCACCACACCATTCGGGTCCTTCGTTTCGCCTGTCTCTCAGCTAGCTAGAATCGAAATATAATTTGTAGACAATATCGTGAGAAAAAAACCGGCTGATGTTGTGACATGTTTAAGAAGAGGTGGCATCATTAGTAAACATACTGTAGTGTAGTACATTGTAGTACATTGTAGTACATTGTACACCTATATAAGTGCACCTTCGAAGCTTACTTTAACGATTTTGAGAAAAAATGTAAAATTCCACACCCCGACCAGATGATGCTATGCCGCTTGGTTGCAGTTGTAGAGTAGACCAAGGAGCGAATAATTATTTGACAATATTTCGCTCCCTTTTTGCTACAGTTATGATTTCAAGGTCTCCGCCAAGAATGTGTGGTCCAATGTATACTCCATAAAAGAGCTACCTGGACCCACAAACCGAACAACTAGGAATGTATATGGCGACCAATGCAGCGGCTGCTGTTTACCGGGACCGATGGGACCAGTCGGAACACCAGGAAAACCTGGCAGGCCTGGAAAGCCTGGAGCACCAGGCATGCCAGGAATTCCTGGCCGGCCACCTCAAGCACCATGTGAACCGGTTACTCCGCCACCATGCAAGCCATGCCCACCAGGGCCACCTGGACCACCCGGACCTCCTGGACCGCCTGGAGATAATGGAGCACCTGGTGAGCCCGGACCGAAAGGAAATGATGCGCCACCAGGTGAACCTGGACCTAAAGGACCTCCTGGACCTCCTGGACCACCTGGAAAACCTGGAGCTCCTGGCGAACCTGGTTGGTGTCTCACCATTGTTTCGTGTTCATTTTTGGTAATCTTATTGTTACATATCCATCTTCCATTGTTGTTTCTATTTTCGTCGACTTTTTATTTTTTTTTCTTTCGACTTCAGGAGAACCGGCTATATCTGAGCCTGTGCTGCCAGGTCCACCTGGTCCTCCAGGAAGTCCTGGACCACAGGGACCCCCCGGACCACCCGGAACTAGTGGAATCGATGGCGCACCAGGAGAACCTGGACTGAAAGGGCCTGACGGAAAGCCGGGGACGCCAGGAAAGGATGGCGAACCTGGCCAACCCGGTCATCCTGGTCTGGACGGGCAGCCTGGTGAGAAGGGAATATGCCCGAAGTACTGTGCCGCCGATGGAGGAGTGTTTTTCGAGGATGGAACGCGACGCTAGTGCGTCCATCCTTTATTGTATTATTTGTTAAGTACTATAGAAAGAACAATATTAAAGATCAAATATCTCTCTCTCTATTTGCGCATTACAGGCGTTTAAGGATGCAAATAGTATATAATAGGAAAATGTTCCTGAGGACACCAAGGGCTTGACTAAAAAGTTTTTGGCGTGTATGAAAACTAAAAAACACTTCTAAATGTGGTAAAGAGCCATTTAAAGCACTTTTATGAAAAGGCTTGCGGAAAGATTATGGTAAGCTGGTGGTTAATAGATTAGATTAAAATATTTCCTCACTAGATGTCCGATTGTCAAACCAGCTCCGAATTCAAAATTGAAGCCTTGAATAAGATTACATGCAGGAACGATGTTCCCCTCAACCGAAAGTTGGATAAATAAACTAAACTAAACAGAAATTACCAAATACTCGAGGTTTTTTCGAAGATTATTTCGATTTTTCCCATAAAAGAGAATGAAGGAATAAGCATTCGGACTTCTTAAAGCTTAATTAAAAATGTAGCTAAGAGAAGGCATATGATGCTAAGAGTGCACTACTTCATGTTAAATGAAGTGAGAAGGAGGGTGCGCTCACAACTACACCGTCTACACTTTTTACACAACAGATGTGTGAGTCGTTGAGCAAAGAATGCAAGCTAGATCTCTCGATTCGGCAGTTCGCTGGATAAAGCCACGACCGGATATCGGTTGTCATTCACTCAGAGGCAGCTAAACAAATATGCAGAAAATGGCACAGCTGTCTAGAAAACATTCATTTCCAGAATACGAAAATTGAGAGCGTTATTGATAAGAACCGTAGCTGAGAACTTAGAATCCTTTGAATGGTTCAGACACTAGCGATCTGACCAGAAAACCATATCATTGCATGCACGCCATGCATACAGCGAAGCATCGCCAGTGGATATACGGCTTCCAACATTCTCAATTCAATTGTGCCCTGTCACTCGATTAACTCCTATCTCCACGTCAAGTTCATAAGTAGTCAGCGAAATGCCCCCCCCGCCCCCTCCCCCACCCCAGTGTTGCTCGTCAACTAATAGGATTATAAAAGCTCAAAATTATGCCCGTCTTCTTCATCATACCTGCTCCTCCACATACTTCAATAGTTCGCAACAAGCTTAACCTTCCCAAGTTCTAGTTTCGCATGTATCGATTGATTTTCTTTATTAATTTCTCATTTTTTAACATATTCATTAACAGCATTGCTAAATATTAGGTTGATTAAGGAATGATCCTTCAACCTTAAACTTCAAAAAAGAACACCAACGTCCCAGCTAGTATTACCTAAATTTGTTTCCCGAAAGGGTCATTTTAACGAGGAATCATGCTGGATCGAGGATACTTTACTTTAAGATTAGGTTTTTCCAGATTAGCGACGGTTCTTAGTAGTAAATCGTTCTCAATTGGGCTTCGGAACGGCAATAACAAACTCACATAGTAAGCATTACCAATCAAAATAGAAGCGACTAGAATCTACATGTCTTAACCAACAAATACATTTCTATTCACCCCATCACGGCACACCTCAGCAGTGTCGGTGTTGCAACAGACGCCTGTGCAAATTTGTAGTTATGACCTTGGTTTTCATGTCATGCATAGTCTCCCATATGCACCACCAATTTGTCGAGTCCTTTGATTTCTCAATTCGATTGATGAGTCCGGAACTGACACTATACTATGCATAGTTCTTCTCTCGCTAAGCTCTCAAACGATTGTGTATGGATGTGTTCCATTCAAGATCTCCAGGCGCTCAGTGGCAGTGCTCGACCCAAGTCTCATCGTCGACCTTCCTCATTTGCAAGGCTTTTATCACTATTACAGACTTCGGATATCATCGTTGCCGATATTCTCAACAACCGTCCTCTGGTCAAATGCAATGCTGTCTTTGTGTCGTTATCGTTTCTTTATACACAAAAACTGTTCGAGCATGCCACGCTTGTGTTTCTGCTTCTCATTTCAACAGTTTAGATGGACAGCAAAAATTGCCATTGTAAAAAAAAACTGCTAACATATGAATGTCGACCAAACCAGGCCAACATCATTCCACAAAAAACTGGCAAAAAGATTGTTCTAAGGCAGCTGAGTTCTCCAATTAGCTTAAACTTTGATAAGAATAACTACCGTCTCTAAATAAGTGACTGTTCAGAAAAAACTCACAAAATTTCGGTCAAACCGTATCTTAATTTGATCATAGCCAGAGATTTTTTTAAGAGTGAATCGAATATTTAACTAGTCCTGTTCATGAACGGCACAAGAATTCGATCGTGCATCTGTCATGCTAAGAGTGTGGTGAGTAATACTCTACTTCTTAATGAAGAATGTCTCCAACAACTGGAGATCTGCGGAGTCAAAGGTTAAAAGCGTAGCAGTAAGGACGGAAACAAATTTTGAGAAAACCACATTTACTGTTGACTGGTGATCCGTCCTCATCAACCCCGTAGACACCAGCCGCGAACATCTCCTACCGTCGTTTGTCGTCGTAGTAGATGAAATTCTAATTAAAACCATTGAAAACAAACTGATAAATAATTGAAAGAAGCAGTTAAAGCACTTTTACACTTAAACGTAGACAGGAGAATTACAGTAGGACTACAACGATAAATATATGTAGAGTGCTCAATCAAATGTTTCGTAACCTCTCGATGAAGAAAGCTGCTGTGGTAGTCATGACAGTAATTTTACAGAATTCAGTAATGTGGAAAAGAGTTACGAACGAAACAGTTTTCTTGAAACCTGAGCATATCGATAAAAAGAAATGTGGTTGGTGGAAGAGGTAGAAATATCGAACTAGGTCGAGTTGACTGATTGCTTCCGGAGAAAAGTGCCTGGCGGGTCCGGTTGTGGTCGGTGGGCACCAACGGTCACCGCTGCCGGAGGCCGTCGAAGGCTCTCGCAGGCTACATCAACTCATTCGGTTTTCATCAGAACAACCGTTTCATCTTCACTCTACTCACCTCCTTCAACTTTTTCAAACGTCTTTACATCTTTTTTGACACAGAAAAAGTTTCTTTCAGCACCTTCAGAAATTCGTGATTTTTCTCAGAATTGCATAGTAACAAACTGATAAAAGTGCCAGACAAAAAACTAGGGACCAGATTTGTCAGAAACATCAGGGAAATCAGCAAATATGGCGGCATAAAGGCCGTAAAAGTTATCTGCTGTTGATTACTAGAAAGCGGCTGCAATTCACTTCCATCAGAAGTCTTGTCGTACTCTTAGTGGATGAAACTTTCTAACACATTAATGTTTTCTGTCGGAAAATCATGTAATTAAGGCAGTCTCGCAAGATGTTGGCTTGAGAGCGAATAATTTTCATATTAAATCAAGCTTGTGCCTAGGATGTCCACTGCGTCAAATAATCACTGGTCAAATAGCCTTGTGTAGGGACACTAACTATAGCCGCCATTTGTGCTGGGAGCACTTTTACCCAATACGCAGCTCGACTCTGCTTGGTTGAATGAACTGGAATGGCGGAAACGAACCGACCTTTTTGTTGCCAATCGCTGAGTGAGCAAGCACAGAACTCAGAGCGCTTTCGTTCAACCGAAAACCACTGCTCGACGAAGGAGCAAGAACCTGCAAAAGAAATGCATAAGTGCTTGAGCTGGAATCTGGAATCCAGTTCGAATCGTTGATCGATGATCCTGCACAACCTAGACTGACAGACAACGAGTTATTAGTATTAATAATTAGTTACCCCTAATAACTTTTCGTTTCATTTTCCTCTTTCTTTCATTGACGTAATTTTGTCGTTAATCTCCGTACCGATAAAACCTTCATCGGAAATATTCCTCCAGGGTTTCTTTTTTCTTTCATTAGTGTGTGAGTATGGAATCTCAATCAAATTTTGGAAAGGAAATACAGGAGACGCTATTATAAAATATTAATTTAAAATGGAATTTTGGTGAGGCTGGCTTCATGGGAGCGAAGGATAACCTTCAAATTATTCTAGCAAAGCGATATCCGTACTCTTCACTGGTTTACTAGACAGGCTAGTTTCACAGAAAATTCATGTGTTCCATTCTGTCTAGCAGTTCCTTTATTAGTACTGTTTGATTATAAACCGTAAACATCGACTAACAAAATAATTGAATAGATACTAGAATTCGTCAATCACGCATTAATCTGGATTCGATGAGTAAAGAAGTTGGTTGAAAATAGCCGGCCTGATTGTGATCGATATCATTTTGCTAACTAATTAAGCTACTCCAGAGTGCACCTACCGTATCCCAATAATATGACGTGTACTTATTATTATCTGCTGAAGAAAGCCATTAGTAATAAACGTCTGTTTGACTTTCTTTGAAAGTTCCACGGCCTTTGCATTCAGTAATCGTTCTACTCGTGAGAAAGTTCAGTTTTCAACGGAAATCCACAACAAAACACTTCGAAGTACATGGAAATGTAGTCACGTAAAAGAGCTGTAGCTTCCTACATAGAAAAGAGCTCTTGTCGGAGTGGAAGCTGCTGCTTGTACGCACCTGAACTGGCCGAATTTTGTGCCGGTGTTCAGCTTGATCTCTGGTGCTGAACTCAGGGAGAAACGGTGCTGTAAGGTCGAAGTCGAACGACATTCTGCAAAACTCTAGGTTAGCAGTGAATGACGTGCAGAAGACCGGAAATTTTAGATGCGAACGTTCTAAACGCAGCAGCAAACAAAGGATAAACTCTGTGGTTACGTTCATCACAAGAGCATAAGCATTTTGTTGGAATGAAAACTAGAGATGATTTTCGTCGAAATCGTTGCTGGTTTGTAGAATGAAGATGAGAACCGTTAATGAGATCTACACACCATAGTAAAAGTTAGGTCTCAGTTCAGCTAATTAATTACATTTTTCCGTCTGCTTTTCAACGCCTGTCCTGCTTAAGTCAGAAGTCGTGGATTCTATCGTGTGTTAGGATGCATGGTATATCTGATAAGTTTTTAGGAAAACCACGTGCTATAATGAGTTGTCAAGCGGGTTTCACGGCAATGAGGTCTTTTCTTAATGTTCTGCATAATCGCCGAGCAATTAATATGCAGTTTGAGTTTAATAGACTGATATCCTCTTACGTATTTATGCTAACGAGATCAAAGAATCTAAACGAGAACAAGCTTAACACACAAATGTGAACATGCAGATGAACACAGCCTGGTAGGAACCGACTAAAGACGGTTATCCGTCGAGGGCGCATTGCTCAAAATGCAGAAATTCGCTTTTCACAACCACACTTATTCGCGATCCATTGAGATCAACTAGTCGACCATGGGCTAGAAGCCAAAGTGGGAGGGGGTATTTTGCGCCGAGGACGACTGAGGACGGAAGGGCGTCGTCCGACGACGCGCAAACACGATTCGACTATCATCGGATTATATACTAATTCAACGAACATGTCGTCGAATGTAGGGAGCAACGCAGTTGGCAGTCGTTCTGGTATGAGCGTGAAAATAAACACAGCGGAAGGCAAAGAACTACATGTAATGATCATCATACCTTTCAATTAAGCCGAACTCGATCGTCGTTCGGGTCATCCGTAAGCCACACAATATTCTTACAGTACCCTTTGTAAAAAAACCATAAAAAAGGTTTTGGATGATTAAACTGCATTAAAATGAAGGATACGAGAAATTCAAGGGCACAGAACCAGTGCAATGCAGTTTACGATTTAAATAGTTGGAAATGTTGGTAATGAGTTCGTTGCAGGTCAACAAAGACTCGAAAGGGATAACAAGTTCTCGAAAAAACCTATTTCCGCTTGCACAATTTTTAACGACAACATTCCCAATTAGGCAAAGAACAGTGAAAAGTAATAAAATCGATCATATGTGAGAAAGCTGAATCCACTAAAGCTTCCGACAGTCGAATGAATTGTAAAGAGTGAGAGGCTTAATATACATAAAAACGTCGAGGAAAACTAGGAAATCGTTGTTTACATTATTTAATTGGCTATTTGTAGGATGTAAGATAAGATCCCTCTGATTCACAAAAAACGGGAACTGCCTGTGGTGGTGACGATCTGGGGCAGACTTTGGCCTGGCTGACCTCAAGACTCCAGGGAACCACAATGGCTAAACCAACAAAACTCCGAAAAATGGAGATTGTGCTGGGGCCCGCACAACCAATGTGGACGGGCCATCCAAGAATCTAAGTAAGCAAGTTTGTAAGATGATTACGACGTGAATTTCTTTATAGGGAGTATCCGTAAATGTAATAAAATTTAACATAAAGGGTCAATAAAATAATTTTGTACATTTCAAAATGTGGAAATTTCATACTGAAAAACAGCTAATCTGATAAATACTTGCTTTCAGTGTTAAGGAGGAAAAAAACTTTGGACAAGTTGCTATAAGGATAAGAATAAAATAAAATATAAAAAGCGTGGAAGTTTACTCTACATTTTGTCAAAAAAGGTAATTCAGCGTAGAATTTGAGAGGCCCTAGGACGAAAGTCATCGACTCCAAAGAATGATCGTCATCGAGCTGCATTTCTGACGATGACTGCCGGTGAGAGCATAAGCCTCGTTAGAAGTTTTCTCCTGCTCTTTTAGCAATGTATTCATCTCGAAATGACCCGTCACGATTACTGATAATCATAATATTCGATGTTACTGCAGGTGGCTTTTGATCCCCAGACCAATGAGCGACATCATATTGCCCTCGCATCTGTCCTGCTTCTCAGAGTGATTATGAGGCAAATTGGCATTCCAATATGCTCATAGCTCAATTCGCTTTCCTAGTTCTGAGATATAAGTCTATACTTCGCTCCTATCAGCACTTTACGCCGTTGATGGAGAAGCTTCCGTCTGCGACCAAGTGGAACTGACAACAATGGAAAGCGACAGTGGGAGGAAAAGCGCGTGTTTCGTTGAGTAGAATGTGATTCTGGCGTCTAAAGACGATGAATCAACTGGCAAATGAGTTCAAGTCATTTATTTTTTGTGTTATTAATAAGAAACCGTTCCTTCTTTAAACTATCAAAGTGGGGCGGACACGTAATGGGTAATGTACGACAGCCAATGGACAAGAACCGTTAGTGACTGAATTCCTCGGGATGTTAAACTCACTGTAGGAAGACCACCGACTCGATGGTCAGAGTTTTCCACGAAAATCCTGGAAGAAAGATGTGATGCTCAACGAGTTCCTGGAGCGAGAAGAATCTACTAAACTACTCTTGCGCGCGACAGGGACAATCGATAGTGTGACAGGTGATTAATGAGAAATAATTTTTTGACTAATAAAAACAACTGGATGTCGACACTAATATATACTAAATGGGCTGTCCATGTACGGAATCACTACCACTCTGCCAGTTGAGTCGCTGTCACTATTTATATTAATTTAGAGCCTTTCAATTCTTCATAACCTTTAGGGACGGTGCAGTTCCCGCGCAGATTTGGCATGTGTGGCGTTTTGATAAGCGGTTACCACAGCAGGATCCGAGCTGGGTCGTGAAGAAAAAGCTGTAGTGTCATTTCTGAGTACACAGACTGCACCATGAAGCATCGAAAGTCTTTTGGCAGCGGATCACAAGTTACTGCTTGCCACCACTTCACTGCATTCAGATCGATAATCGATCTCTTAAAATCATTTCTACTACAAACGTTAGCGACAAAGCATCGAAATATTGGAGCATTGTAGCAAGAATTCTTGCATGGGCAGATACGAACTGCCGAATATACTGAATCGATGTAAGAACAACCTAGTAATACCCTACAACTCAATTTATTAATCGTATACTCAACACAACCATTTTTCCTTAGAATAGAACCCTTGAACATGTTTTCGCCGCTGCTTATGTACTTATGACCAACTAATATAAGCATGCCGCTATAAACTGTAGTTATTCAGTGTTTATTAAAACCCATGTCGTAGCTGTAACCCACAAAACATCAGCTAAAGTAAATTGATTGGATACCAGTAGAACCTACATGGATACTCTACATTCTGTTGGTGCTGCTCAATGGGTTCTGCTCATTTGATGGTCACAAAAAGCACTATGTTTCTTGTATGATGCCCCTTTCCTACACTTGGTAGCAAGAGTGTATGCACTAATTACTCGCCGTGTCTTGAAGACTACAGACTCATGGGTAATCCTTGTTTTCTCCTAGAGTGGACGTAGGGCTTCTAACCATTTGGTTACAGGCTTCTCATTTTAGCGGCTCTCGCGACGCATTCTGTGCATACATTAACAGACCAGTAGCGAATTCATGGATTTTTCTGCCACTTCCGTGGGATGGAAGGGGCCCGGGCCGGCGTGGGCGTTGGGGGAGGATTGGGAACATTCTTCTCGTTATACCATCTACATCCTGTCCCGTTCGAGTACTTTCCCACTTTCGCTTCGTGATTCCCTCTGAGACACACTAGCTGCAGTTACAACTAAGAGGCACCGTATTCCTCACATGAACGAGACTGTGGTATATCGAATAACACAGAAAACAGTTTAAATGGATGTTTTGAAATATACTAAAGTTGAGTGAGGAAGAAAAACGTTCATGCATAGAGATTGAGATTTGGAAACTTCGGCAGGACAAAACGTGTGCAGTAAAACCTTCACGAGAGCTTCAAATAAAACGGGAGCTTTTGCTTTCCATCAGGCAGCTGATGTGCGAATAGCATGTAGCTTAGAGGGGATACGCGAATGAAAATCTCGACATCGCGTGGAATGATTAGAGAAACGGATAATCTCGTAACGGGACTCGAGGGGAGGTCACAATGGAAAATCGAGAGGCAACACGCCACACCCGAAACCAACAATTCCGAGAGAAATTAATAATTTTATATTTACAAAATATATTTATCTTAACTCTTTAAAATATATTTCTAGTTATCTTGTAGTCAACCGCAACTAAATATACCAAATGAATAAAAAAGTTATGAGATAAAGAGTAAAAAAGGGATAAACCTTTCGGCGTTGATCAATCCCTGAGGGATGTGTCATGCATTCGACTTCATTTAGCATCGTTTGGAGGAGACTGAATGTACATCTGGCCTTTACAATGACTCGCGATGGCCTACCGATGTACCGAGCCAGTGCTACTATCCTCCCAGACAAGTCTGACATCAATTTGCCAAACCCTGGAAGGATGAAACGCTTGGTGGGCCATTGGCGCGGACATCGATTGCACGTGTGGATTACACAGCGCCTCCGACCACTGCGCCACACGCGCCCTTTATGAGATATGCTCTAAATTTTTCGATAAAGACTCGAGGAAGACTGGTAAGAGGTTTTATGGTAGAATATACTCTACTGTTCTGGTTTTCTATACGACCGTTGAGAGCTTTTTGAGCACCTTCGTTTATAGGGAAATTTACTTCACACGAATTCATCAGCCCCGATCTTCCCCGATCAACAGACCTAACCATATCAACGTCTTCAAGTCTTCTTCTTCCCAATGAAGATTTCTTGCAGAAATTTGTTGCTCAAAACGAGAGCTTGATATAGTTTGATATACTATGTCGGCAATTTTTGCAGAATTCAATGGCTTGCACTGGAAGCATTTCCGTTACAAAGTAAAATAAGGATCCCATTGGAAGTAAATCTCGATTGTTGGCGGCATTTAGGAAGAATAATTTATAATGAGCTACTAACAACAACTACAACCTTAAAGGAAAGCGTATGCACTGTTTAAATTCGAACGTTAAAATTCCTACGGATAACTGAGCCAGACAAAGTGGATTGAATAGCGCCCATGCAATCGAATAAGTAAGATGCAGAGCCAGTTTCGTGGCTCAGTTCGAATTCGTCGAAGTCTTTCAGTATCAGTTATGGATTCACTTTTTGGAGCCTTTCAACGAGTTTGTAAGTGGTTTTTCGCTGCTATCACTCTTCTTACACATAGGAATTAGAAAGATGTGGTCAATCAATTCGATTGCAGGAGATAAGACATTCACCATAACTCCATACTGAGTGCAAAGACGATGTCTCAGCACCTTGTTCAATTCGGAAGACAACTTTCTATCCAGGTTTTCCTCACTTCTAGTGCCTTGCAAACGGCAAACAAGTACTCCTGAACTCTGGGCTCTTTGAAACCTCTTGAGTATTCGAAACTTTGCTTTCATCACTACCTTTGTTGATTGACGAACAGCCGCGAGCTTCTTCGTTATCAAGAAGACCCACATCTCTGGCACCAAGTTCTTCGCTTGAACTCCGCGCACTGTGACCTCAAAAGAGATTTCCTAGCTAAATGCTTCGATGAGTTTTCCAAAAGGATTACACGGCAGAAAAAACAGAAAGAAATATTTAGATTAACGATAACGTTATAAGCAGCCAATGTTTGTCACGAAATATGCTTGTAATGTTCTTAATAACAAAATTGTCACCATGTTCTCACGAAGAGCGGTATCACTCGGATCAGCAAAAAGTAAACAGAAAGTCGCAGGCATCTCAAGGATATGTGGTGAAGGCAAAGATTCGAATTCTACAGTCATTCTACACAGAAGCATAACAGGAACTATATTGCAGAAATGAAGAACAACAGCTCGAAGTAATATCAACATGTCTTGTAGGATGGCTCAAAAAGTTTGGCAACAACCGGCACCTTCCTCGTCATAACGCTAAGGTGGTCCTACACCTAGGTGCGAAGAAGGGGAGGTCACCGAAACCTCAGGCACCGAATCACGACAACGACAACAACAACAACAACTTATACCAGCCTCGCGTTAGCCCAACAAGATCACTTCCTAAGAATATATATACCTTTCTTATTATCACGTGTAAGTAAGAACATTGTAGTTTAGGAGGCAATGCTGAGGTTAATTTAAAGTTAAGAGTCGCAAACTGAATTAGCTGGTGGTGGCGGCATTTCGTAGAGTGCTCCCTCCCCTTTACGATTTTACCCGATGCCGATCGTGTGCTTTATTTAATATTACTTGATACTTGATAGTTGAATGACCCATCCTCACTGGTTGTGCAGGCTCCAGCATTATCTCCACTTTTCGGAGATTTACCTGTTAAGCCAATATGCTTCCCTGGAGTCCTGAAGTCAGCCTAGCCAAAGTCTGCCCCTGGTCTTCACCACCACAGGCAGTCGCAGCCCTTGTGGACCAGAGAGAGATTTACCACTATGCAATTTTGATACCAGGACGGTGGTAGATCCGGCTATTGGTTTACTCCTAGCTAGGCTTCCTGATGGAAACGCCGGGTTCCTCAGCTTGGATTACCCGGCCAGGTGATGAATCCCCTGCTGTACATCACAGTCCGATACCCAGGAACACCTCCCAGCCACGACGAGGCAGTAAGCCGTTGGGAGGTTATTTAATATTACAGCAGTATGTTTCCATAATTCTCCCCAATTACTTAAAATGTTTTCTAGAGCAGGTATTCACCACAGCGACAAAGTTCCGTTTCCGTTTTCAAATTCGCTGGTTCAATTCCAGTTCTTAACGATTTACATAGATTCACCTATCCTTCGAAGTACAGTGTTATTACTGCAGTATTCAATCGTGAAGAGATTTAATATAGAAAAAAACGGTGTATAAAAGGAGCAGTAGATTTTAGAAAAAAATTCAGTTCCAGGAAAGTAAACACGGACTTCACTCAGTTCACTCATGCGTGAACCAAGCCACAATGAATGAAAGGGTAATGTATCGGAGGAACAGAGACAAAAGGAAAGAAATTAAAACAACGAGAATGAACGTTAATATTATATGATATAAAAGGTAAGAGGCTGTGGTACTGGCTGGCCTTTCTCGCAATTTGCTGACTGGTGAAAATAGCTCGTACCCATGGAAGGGACGAAATGCGAATGAGAGTAAACGAAAACAAGCATAGTTAAGAGTGCTAGTAGTCCTAGCCAGCTCTTAATGGACGGCTGCCAAGAAGACGTAGTTGAGCTCTTGATATGAGAAACAACATTATTGGTTTACGGAGTTCAGCTGCGAAACGGTCAGGACGGCGTCGAGCTTTTCTGGAACATCTCGTAATTAATGAAGCCTTCAAAAAACCACCGTAAAAGCTGGGCCGAAAAAATTTAATCATAGAATGGAAAAAAGATAGGAAAAGAGAAAAAAAAAGGAAAAAAATTTTTATTTATCTTATTATCTACTCTATTTCTCTTAAAGATGAGATTTTTGTGATACTTCCATATTTCAGAGAATATTGAGAACATTAGTAAATGACTCTGTGATAAATTAACACCCTGATTACACGGAAGAACTGGCACAGCAAAAAAGCAGAAAAAGCGCAGCACTTTTCTGGTGAACCCATTGCCAAGACTGTCGGTGGTGTGTTTGCTAGAGTAGCGCGATTTCCCATGATGATCAAATTCTGTGCTCAATCAAAAAGTCTCCGGGGAAAGAAAAGGTCATGGAAGGCACAAACTTCCACTTTTTCAGAAATTTTTTACTGCAATAATTCACTGTTTTTGTGTTGATAGAGGAAGGGCAAAATTTCACTGGCGCAGCGACTACAAAACGCTAACAAATGAGCGCAACGCTCGAGTGAGGTGTGGGGTAGGTGAGCGCGAGTTTGAACAGATTGAGTGTCGCAGCCCTTTGAAACACTGGACGTACAAGCCGTGGTCCAAGAAGCGCTGAAAGCAAATATTCACAATAAGCAGCACTTGACATATTGATCGCTCTTCAGTTGAATACAGACGTCAGTAGTCAAGAGTATGAATCCAAAAACAGAAAGCGCGTCTACAAAATACCACAACTCTATTTTACGGTTGTTGGTGGTTGATTAGGTAGGACTAAGGAGGAAATGTAAAGTTCATATTTATTCTTATGCTACAGTGCACGGAAAAATTTTTCAGAGCTTTCCGGAAGATACTCTGCCATGCAAAGGATAAACCTGAATGCCAAGCCGCAGAATTACCAGAGAATTCAAACACATTAACATATTTAATATAGTCATACTGGCGAAACGCTTTAGAGATTACCGTCTGACTATTCAATAGTAGGGTAGGAACCTTGATGACGAAAGCGATAGTGAAGTAAATAAATTCTCATTTGCAATGGACAACTAACAAATGAAATTCAGCTTTCTAAAGTCAATAAAAATCTTCAAAACAAATGGCGATAGTGGGCAAATCACTTTTTTCTGGAAAAACTGAAGGCTTAAAGCATTTCAGGCAAGTGGTGGAACTCGTTCAAAAACGTAATGACGTTAAGGACGTAGTCGTCTCTTAGTACCACAGCCTCTATCCTGAGGTTGAGAAGACTTGGGTGTAATTCATAGGTTAAACGTCAATTAATAAAAAAGAAAGCCGACAAAAGGATGATCACATACAGTGATGTACGGTGGCTTGGTGATGTACCAAGTCAGTGGTGCTATCGTGCCAGACATGTCTGGTACCTATTTGCCAGACACGGAGTGATGGAAGGGTTGGTGAGCAAGGGGTGCGAAATTGAACAAGCGAGCGATCCAGTGGTGGCAGTGCACTTCTAACCACTTTGCTATGCGTATCCACCTTACATTCTACAGGTATTATTCAAACATTTACGCTCATGGTGCATCTATAAATTCAATATAATAGAAAAAGATTAGTTAACTTCATAGTTATGGTGAGAGATGTTTGAAATAAAAAAAAATGAAATCAGACAACTCTTAATAACTCTAGTGTCCGGCTTTCTATAAACTTCGGCATAAATAATCGATATATTTATTTATACGACCTTATAAACTGATCCCAGGATCGGCTTTCTATTAACCTCGACATTGGAACATGACTGCGTCGTTTTCTTGTTCAGCAAACGCGAGCTTACTATACAGCACACATCCATAGAAAAACACAATGCAATGCAACAGTACCTGACGTTTCGACAGTATCGCATTCTTCAGAGCTGCTTTTTTCGTGACTTCCAATGAGGAGGATTAGAACTGTTCTAATACTTACAAGCTGATCTTGTTGAGGTGATGCGAGGTTGGTATAAGACGCCGTTGTCGTTGTTGTTGGTGCTGTTTGTCGATGGCTGACGTTTTGTAGCTTTGACCTTCCTCAGAGCCTGGACCTATTTTATGTAACAACAGTCTTATAATTCAGCGAAAATTCTACATTACTATTTTATAGTATCTATGCTAGTAGAAAACAATCTATAGCATCCGTATTACACATTCATTAATACTTTAATTTTTTCACGGAACAATAAGACTCTGGGAAATATAACTTCCATAATGTTGAGATACTTGCAAAACTCCGGACTGCAAGTGTCTGCGGTGGGGAACGAACACACTATTCTCCTTTCCGAGGAGTAACGCGTTCACCACCACACCATGCGGGTCCTTTGTTTCGCCTGTCTCTCAACTAGTTTTATCGATCTTTGCCACAGCAATCACCCGCCAGCAGGACTGATCTGGGGAGCTCAAATCGGCATTGAACCCAGTTAAGCTGAGGATATAGTTATAATCACAATCTTAACCTTTTTATTTACTGCCTATTCTTTTTAAGAGCAGGTTATGTTGCGAAATATAAGTTCTATAATGCTGAGATATTTGCAAAACTCCGGACAAATATCTCAGCATTATAGAAGCTATATTTCTCAACTATTTATTTCGTTAGATAAAATGCGTCCAGGCTCTGAGAAAGGCGAAATCGCCGAGACGTCAGCCATTAAGAGCTCAGCAATGGCATTTCGCAAGGATATATAAATGAAATCAGGCACTTTGAATTTAAAAATTTCATGGGATGATGGTCGTAAACAACTGATTGATCACACGGTCGATTACGGAACGCAGGGATAGGCATCAAGAGTCTTTTCTGTCGAGGGCCAGACGATGTCAACAAAGAATTCTATCGCTCTCTGAGGCCACTGCTTCAGTTTCTCCTTCACTATCGACCTTTAAGTGAATTTAAGCTTGTTGGGCCATACGATATCATCCCATCGCATCCACATGGTGATGTAGTACGAAGTTTTAGCGTGCAAGGATCGTTCGTAAGTGACATAAAGAAAACTGTCGAATATTCTTGAATTTGTCGATGTATTCCACTTCGTCTACGGTCGTTGTTCAAAAATTCTTTCTAGATTTATAACTTCGACTTGATAGATCTTCTTAAAAAACGAAAACCATTTCTTTATGTAGCGCTTGTGATTTTGAGACTCTCCTTTGTTTTCAGTTCCACCATTGCTCAGAATTGTCCCGAAACTAAGGTGCTAATAGCACTTGTTGGAATATAAGTGAAGAAAAGAGAACAACAGGACCTCTGCTGCATCCAAATGCGCGTATTGCTAGACAATGCTGGATTTTCGGTCATCATTTATTCAAACCAGAGGGTCTCTGGTCTTCCAGAAACGCATGAAGAATGAAACAGTGGAAGAATGAAAGAACTGGAAACAAAAAATGAATTGTTTAATAGCGTGAAATTGAGATTCTTTGGAGGACCAAAACGAATAAAAGAGAAAAAATCCTTCCAAGTACTGAGAAAACAAGACCACGGCTTTCAATAGTCCAATTAAATGTATTAGGCAATTTAGGGGTACCTGGAAGAGTTAGATTGAAGTTATGTCCCTTGGAAGAAAACGTGAACCATGAGCATGCTATACGGCGATTTTTTCCGTCAATATTTAAAACTGAGGAGAAAGTACTAGAGCCACTTGGAATCGCTTAAGCAGAATGGAAAATGTGCAATATCATTTGCGTCGGTCCATCCATTCTCCCTATATTGCACTGTTGCCGAAAGCTAATAGAGGAAATCATGGAGGAAATTGGCTGGCTCCATACTTTGCATGGTCTTCATTACACAGGAACCCTCCACTTTATGGCACTCATTATCCTACTTTTTCGCACACATTTCAGTTTTTTCAGCTTGATTCAGGCTTACCTCTCCAACCCCTTGCTTATCATATTCTTTACACTTATTCTCTACCGATTTATTCTTTATGATCATTGAACCCGATGCATCATAGAAAGCGAAAAAATGTGTTAGTCCTGCAATTTTTCTCACTAGCAGTAATTGGTAACGAGAAAGTCTACTTCCTCCACCACTTCAAACGCTGCGAAGAATCGAAACCTTCAGTAAAGCCATCCGTCCTTAGGTGTGCAGCCGAGCCATGCCTCTTGCGTTCAGAAGCTTAGCACACAGCCACTGTGTTCAGCTTGACATCGCTGGCCGCCAGTGCTGTAAGACCGACAAGACCCTTACTTCTCCTCGTTTTGTCGCTTTTGGGTTGATAATTCTACTTAAATTTCAAAACTCGAGTAATTCCGCAGGCTCACACATACACATGCATGTACATAAAACACAACTAACATGCCTTGCATTTGTTTTGAACGTCCATTTTTAACCAGTTTTCCATGTTTAAGCTAAGCGAAGAAATAGTAGAACATCAAAGACTGCCAGACATAATTGCCAGAGGTCAGAAATAACGACAGTGACCTAGTAGAAGGTGTCTTTTTAATGTGTTAGAAAGTATCCCTCTACAGTCTAGATCAAAGAACTGGGATGCAAAAAATGGCTACGCAACAAGTAGAAAATTCAGGCTCAGCTTTTTTCCCCAATGACTTGGACTAGAGCGATAATCGCTGTGATGTGGTTGAAATCTGTGTTGATGCGAGATGGCACTCGCACTACTGCAAAATCGCAAGTCCACAATGCCTTACAGACTAAAACTATATATAGCACCGATAGATAGAACTAACTGAGAGACAGGCGAAACGAAGGACTTGCGTGGTGTGGTGGTGAACGCGCTACTCCCCGAAAAGGACAATAGCGCGTTCGTTCCCCACCGCATACACCTGCGGTCCGGAGTTTTGCAAATATCTCAGCATCATTGAAATTAACACTATGTACTCCATCACTGAAATAGTCTTTGATAGTGAATTCAATACATTTTACAGAAAGTCCTAGCTACGTTCCAATCTCTTCACATATATCTACTTTCGCATAAGAGCTCATTTCATTTTTACAACCTAATAAAGCAAAAGGAATCGCTTCACATTCAAGTCATCCGCTTTGCTCACATCATGAATGGCTTCCTTCGTATTTGTATAAGATCACTTTTATCGGATCTGTTCCTTTAAAAATTTCGATCAAGTGCTAAAAATTGGGGACTGTTTGTTGCTTACGGTGCCCACCACTTGCGACAGACCAAGCTTACGCTGTCTTCAATGTAGTACTTCTGTTTCTGCCGCACAATTTGTTATCGGAGCAATCAAGAAAGAACTCGCCACCTAGTTGGCGATCTGGTGATGAGAATAAACGTTTACGATCCGCGTGGGGAAATGTTCTCAAATAATCTGTTGAATTGTGGCGAAGAAAAAAAGGAGAAAGGTTCAGTATTTGTTAAGAGAGTTCTGTAACCAGGAAAAACTCAATCTTGGATTTCCTTCAAAACGTCAACAAAAGTTTCTAGAAGAATCATGCGTCTATCATTATCACCTTAGATAATTCACTGAGAAAGTGAAAAAGGTATTCTTATTAGTGGTAGACCCACGGTTATATGATGCTGAGATATTTTCAAAAACTCAAAATTCGTTCCCTACCACAGGCACCTGCGGTGTGGGGTTCTGCAAATATCTCAGCATCATATAAGTTATATTTCGCAACATACCCTGCCATTAAAAAGAATAGGCAGTAAATAAAAAGGTTGAAACCCACGGTTAGTTATCTTTCCACGGGCGCCAGTGGAAGACCGCGTTTTTGATGTGATTCACAGTAGACATATGGATGAAGCAATACACGTCAAGGTAAATAATTCAACGCTCTAAACCAGACATGCTTGCTAGAGTAAAATGGCTATAAACAGCTAAGTGTCCACCCTTCATCTGCACCCACTACGCCCACTTTCGAGGACGACATTGTTACATAGTTTCTAGAATTTAAGACAAAGATCGAAAATCAGCTCAGATTGCACTACAGTATAAAAATAAAATTGGTAAGAAGTTCCTGAACGCTGGTTGGGCTTTCATCACAAACGTGGCAACATTGCGACATGTAGAGATTTGATGGAAACCCTCGTTATTCGCTTATCCATGTGTCCAATGGATGACAAATCGACAACAGCGCTAGGATATATTGACTGACTGCTAACCATTACTCACTGAAGCCAGTTATTACGACACTTTACTGGAAAGTAATAGATTAACCAACCTGCAGAACATAAAATGATGGTATCTAAAGTTCATAGTGCTACGAAGACAGAGACAACTACAATGAGAGTAGGACAGTAAGCCTTCCCATATCGAAGAAATTTCCATAAGGATTTATAAAGATTGTTAACATCATTGCCCGTTACTTTATGTAGACGGCATGCTTTTCTCAATATATCTTCCTCTCCCTTTAGCCATAGCTGGAAACGCGCCGGCTACTTCATCATCATTTTGTACTGCTGCAGGAATATCTCGTGCTGAAAGCATATCTTGTTGCAATGTTTTTGGAAGCCACAGTGATGGTGCGATATGAGAAAACTTCCCAGGTGAGTTCGACCATGCGACTACCCTTTCCGGTTTCTCACGTGTTGCCCGCTGCACCACCGAGACCCTGCTTTGTCTTTCTCTGAGCTAGTTTTTGCCTTAGCGGTGCTATCAGCATTCTATTGCCATTCGGATACTTTATAAAATCGTGGATCCAGTGGAAAAGTCATTGTTTTGGTTAATGAGAGAGAGTAAGATTTTGTTCTTTGTATTTCGTTTTCGTCTTATTTTTTGTATTCCATTTTTATTACTGGCCTATCAAAACTAGTACGCTTATATATATATATCTATATACATAATTTATGTTGTAAAACTTGACACCTACGTTCTACAACTAAAATCTCAAACTGTAGCAATTAAAGCAGAATTCACCAGTAAAATGGAAACTGCGAAAAATAAAAATTCAATGGTTAGGAAAGGAAGCTCTAGGTTCCTTCCAGAAAACAACTATCCCAATAGTAACGTTACTTCTTTATTTATTGGCTTCTCTTTTTAATGTCAGAGGATTATGTGAAATGCAACCATAAGATGCAGAGATATTTTTAAAACTCCTGATCGCTGGTATCTGTGGTGAGGGCCGAATACGCTATTACCCTTTTTGGGGGCTAAGGAGTTCACCACCATACCATGTGAGTCGATCGTTTCGCCTTTCTTTCACCTGTACACCCCGAAAGGGTAACAGCGGTTTTCGGTCCATCTCCGGTCTACATCAGCGGTCCGGAATTTTGCAAATATCTCAGCATCATTGTGGTTACATCTCATGGTAATCTGCATGCTCCCACAACTGGAACACTCTATCGAGCACAAATTTTTCATTTCCTTACTCAATCTATTAATCCATTGTTGCAGACTCCTAATTTTGTGAGGCGGGCTCATCGGACGACTCCTAATTTCGCGTCGTCACGGGCTTGCTAGACAATAATTTTCCGATAACTAGACGACTTGAGGGTTCCCAACATACAACATTGCTTTTAGCGACCGACTTTCTATTAACCTCGGCATTGATCAAGTAATTCTTTATATTCCTGTTGAGCAAACGTGAGGTGTTATTTTATTCTTCACTCAGGAACAAGGAACTGAATAAAGAATAAAGTAACGCCTCGCATTTGCTCAACAAGAATATAAAGAATTGCAGTAACTCTTAAGTCCGACTTTCTATTAACCTCGGCAGTGATTAAATAGTTCTTTCTACTTCTGTTCAGCAAACACGAGGTGCTTTTTTATTTCTTTATTTACGTACAAGCTGACGTTTCGGTGGATTTCGCCATTCTCAGAGCCTGGAAAGGTGAAGTTGACTACTATCTATTCGGCCAAACACCTCCATAACTAAACAGAGGAAATGCTGAACCAAAATTTCATTCACATTGAACACAGAGTCTTTGCACACTCATCGCTTTCTATGAGTCTTCCACTAAATATGTCACGTGGAAACCAACTGCACAGAGTTCACACGGAATCGTATCGTGCCCATCTCATCAGAATAACACCTTATACAACACGAAGGAGCAATAAACATGTACGGCTTCTCGATTCAGCAGTTGCTGACACTCTTAAAGGAGTGCCTAAACTGCTCAATCTTCAGACGGTCCGGGAGGTACTACGCATAAATGAGAGGGCTGGCAATGGGACAACGACTGGCATCAAGCCTTCCCAATGCATTCATGTCTAAGGTGGAAGTGCCAGTAATCGACCTCGGTCCGTTACTCTACTGTAGGTATATAGATGACTGCTTGGTCATTTGTTCAGCACAAAAAGAAATTCACAGATGTTTCGAGTTGTTGAACGAACAGTCAGAGAATATTAAATTCACCCGAGAGAAACCAAAAGAAAACTGGCTTTATTTCTGAACGTGCAAATAAACCTATCAGAAGACGGCTACATTACGAAATGGTATCGAAAGCCAAGCAGTAAAAACTTCTTGGTTCATTACTTCTCCTCTCATCCCTCTCACACGAAAAGGGCGCTTGTGAGAAACATGTTTCGAGCAGCTACGAGCGTGTGCAATGAAGACAACAGAGAGAGGAGTCCCGGAACTTGGCGCGCCAAATAGCCATTTTTAATGGTTACGAAACTGTAGCTCGAGATATGTGTAGAGGAAAGCACAGGTACCTCAACGATAACTCTAGCGACAATAAGGTCTCATTTACTCTGCCCTTCTTTTCAAATGAAGTAAGTGCAGCTATAAAACGCTGCTTAAACAGGGCCGCTCTAGAGAATTCGGTCACGATAATTGAAATGTCACCGAGTAATCAAAAACGCCACCTAGTTCGTAACCTCCTATACGACCGTCTATGTGCAACGCAAAATTGCATAATGCGCCCTAATGGTAAAGATGGTAAAGAAACGGGTACACCACTCTGCGTCCGTATAAAAGAACACCTGGTCGGCAAAAGCAAAGACATAACAGAGAAGATTTTGAATTAGGGGTTACGATCCTCGCGAAGGAATCGAGAGCACAAGCGCACAGAATTCTAGAGACATTCTGGATTAATTCCAGAAATCCGAAAATAAACCGCAGGGAAGAATGCCTCATTATCACGCGTGATATTGGACAGTATATAATCCTGTTATTCTAATGGGAGGGGCACATTACGCTTCCATATGAATTCTGTGCTCTTCACGCGACGTACTCAGTGGAAGACTCATAGAAAGCGGTGAGTATGCAGAGCTGTATTCAATGTGATTGAAATCTTGGGTTTTTTTTTGTTATAGAGGTGTTTGACCGTGTAGATTGTAGTCAACTTGACCTTTCCAGGCTCTGAGGAAGGCGAAATCCGCCGAAACGTCACCTTGTACGTAAATAAAGAAATAAAGTAACACCTCGTGTTTGCTGAACAGAGGTAGAAAGAATGCTTAGAAAAGATCTCAAGACTACTCCAGGGGGAAAGCTGCCAGTCCGTATGCAGGGTCCTGGAGATGGGTCTCGACAAGCCAATCCTGGATACCAGTTAACCGTAAAGAGTATCAATTAAAGGACCATGCGACAACTGTAATGCTCTCATCAGGCTCAAATAGAGAATTTTTGATACTCATTCATGATACCCAGTGATTAATAGTTAGTGATGCAATAAAAAGTTGTGTGAAGAACAGGACTCATCAAAAAGGGCTTTCTAAGCACTACGAGTTTCTATCATAGCTAATGCCGTGCACGTCTTCTTTCGATGCAAATGCTTAGATGTTGCTTTAGCTTTTGAATAAATATGTAATAGTTAAAGTCGACTGCAAAGCATTGAGAAGGGTCTATGTTTGCAGAAGTTCTAAATGATTTCAATCACATATTTCGAAACCGACCTTCCCTAAACCTCGGTGTGACTAATCAATATGTATTCTTTCTTGATAAGCTTGCACGAGGCTGATAAATATATTTATTTTCGGCTAACGTTTCGATTCGGCTAAGGAAGCAACGTCGAGGCGAACAATAAGCATGGACCATCGACTCGGATCACCGGCTCTGAGGAAGACGAAGACGTCGAAACGTTAGCCGAAAATAAATATATTTATCAACCTCGTGCAAGCTTATCAAGAAAGAATACAGATTTCAATCACAATTTCACAACGGCTATCAAAAACAGTCTTCGACAGCAGAAGTTTTTCAAGCTTTCCAACATTTTAGAGGCAAAAAACTCCGACGAACTCCAATCTACGCGGTCGACGGTCAAGCACGGCAGGATTAAAGTATAAATTTACTGTGTGTATTGGACACGTGTAGCGCTGTGGTCAGAAGCGCCCTGCAATACACATGGGATCGATACCTACGCCCCAGGCTCTCCAAGCCTTTCATCTTTCCGGGGTCGTCAAATTGGTACAAGACTCGTCTGTGAAACTAACAGCACTGGCTCGACACATCGGTAGGCCACCGCGAGTCATTGTAAAGGCCAGATATGCATTCAATCACCACCATGCATTAAAGTGCATCGAATGCATGGCCTTATTCCAGGACTGATCAACGCTGAAAGCTTTATCCTTTATCCTTTATCAATTTATCAATCCACTGCTTTTCCCTTTGCGCCCTTAACAAAACACGACCGCTTATTCCTTTCATCTGGAAAAAAAGTTGACGAAAGAAAATACAGAAAATGAGATGATCGAAGTTTCTACGAGTCGAAGCTGGCATCAATGAAGTTTAAGTGCCACAAAAAGGGAGAATAGACTTAAATGGCTACTACCGCTGTTGTGGGAACCTTGCTTGTAACTCGGAAAAGTCTTCGAAACATATCGTCGAAGGTTCACTCCTCTTTTTAGGCCTTTCATTGTAAAAATAAGAAATTTTTACCTAGGGTATCGTCTTTGAGGAAATATTTGGTTGTGTTAGAAACCGTTCCGAAGCCATCGATCCGGGTTAGTCATCCAGCTGATAACAGTGACGAGGACAGACTGCGCTCGTACGGCTTGGCGTCCTTCGACCTCATACCTGCCATGGCCACCTGGGGCATCCAATATCTGCTGCTCTTATCTGAGCTGTGCGCTGCATTCGACATAATGAAGGGTAGCGAAGATTGCCATTTAGTGAAATGTAGGTCATTTAGCGTTCACTTCATAATTCAAAGCTGTCGTGGGATTTCAGCCCTGACAGCGGTTTCTCTGAGTCCCTTTGCTCAATTCCCAGTTCTTCCACGGTGTCCATTTGAGTCGGTACAAGCAAATCTACTAATTTCCCACTGCTATTCCAGATCAAAGCGGAGAATCAGAACTGTACTAGTACTACCACTTTATCATAGTTATTGTCTATTTATTGGTAACAAAGCATTCGAGTGATCGAGAATCCTTGAGGAATTGAGGTGCGGAAGTGCTAACTGACATCGGCATCTTTTCTCCATATTTGAATTTTTGCTTTTCAATGCCTTCTCTGTTTCCTTCCTAGCTTCAATATTGTCTCAAAAATACGGAGAATAAACCAGTCTCTTCCGCCCTCTGCCACTATAACTTCTTAATGGATTCCTCAAAAAGGAAATTGCATATTCTTAGAAATTTCACAAAATTGAAAATCGTCCAACTTGTCTCGAAGGAGTTAAGAGACGACCTCGACGAATTAACCATAATATTTTGTAATCTGTAAAATCAACGAATACGAATAACGAAGAGAATCTGTTCATTTCCTAACCGTATTTTGAAGATAAGAGACGATCTATAGAGTGGAATGAGTGTGGGCTTGTGGAGAGAAAGACTTGTCAACCGACCGACAAGTTAGTGAAGATCTCTGAGCTCGAACTTTTCTTCAAAAATTGCCAGTTGACTTTAAGTTGGGTTGATTTGTTCCCATTCGTGTTCTTCTACATGATTTAGGTCCGTCTTTGAACGTCTTCTACTACTTCGTGTGCTGTTCAGGAAAGTGCTGTCTGCGGTTGCAGTTCATTTCGACCATTGCCATCGCCATCGTCGATGTCTTCTTCAGCTTTATTTGTTTTCTTGCTTGTTGTTGCTACTGTTGTTTTAGGAACTAACGTTTAGCAGAACAGCAACAGCGAAAAACTCTTCACTTTACCTCAACGCGATCCTCATTTTCCAATATACTCTGAACTAGTTAGTGGCAATAATCTTATAAAGCACGGTGCCACGTATCTTTTCATTTTATCTCTGGGTGGTTTTTCCCTACTTTTCTCCCCTATTCACGTCTTGTTCGAGTCTCACCTGTTATTCCCTCATGAGGTGCACGAATTCACCTTCCAACATATCGGTACATTCATCTACTGTCTAAATTTCGTTCTGAATCATAGTTTTCACGCTGTGCTTCCATTTATAGAACATTTTCTAAGATTTGCCTATTCTGGAACATTCGGTTAGCGCCGATGGAGTGGGCCGCCTTAGAATCGACATTCCGTGGAGCTACAGGCTTGGCGCCCAGCTTTATTATCACGTTTTTGGTCGAGTTTTTTTGACGGCTAGGATTTGTTTTTCGCTTTTCCCATTACTGAATGAGTTCCGCAATTGCTTCTTATCCCCTCTTAGAAAATCTTCAATATCTGCGCTTTACCTGTGAAATATTTCATGTGAATCATCTTACTTATTAAAAAAATCGCTTAAAGAAGTTGCCCGTTAAATATAGCCTCACGACATTTCATTGTTTATACAGGATACATAAGGCTTTCGTTTGTACCATATTTGTCGCGAAATGCTCTTTAAATCGTTCGACATGATTATAACCTGGTAAAGTCTGGACTTCCATTGTCATTATCCAGAATCCAAAATTCACAAGTTTGTATTGTAACTGTTAAAGACTTCCACTGGGATCGCTCCAAAACAGTTTCATATCATGATGTTCTACGATATCCCTCCCCCTTGCTTCTTAGTGCATCTTTGCTCACTCCTTTTCCACCATTCGAACAGTCGCAAAAGTATGAAGGCCCTGGCTAATGAGCGAGTCCTGTACCGAGTCTCGTATCATTGGACCGGCCAATTGTTAATGTTGACCGTTACGCTGAAAATATGTTACGGTCTACTTTTATTCCAAATACCGCCGTATTTTAAGAAACACATGTAGCGCAATGTTTAGATGTGGAGTGCAATACTTTTGTGGTCGTTGGTTCGATCCTGGTCCCTGACCTCCTTAGTGCTTCTATCCATCTGAGTCTGCAAATTGGTATCACACGCATCCATCTGGGATTAATTAATGCCTCATGTTTAATCCTTTCTTCTTTTTATCCCGTTCTTTGAGCATCTATTATTCTTTAAGTAACCTAATTAGTTCAGAGGAACGTATTTGTTGTCCATTGTGAGCTTACATTTAACACATCATACGCGAAGCTGTGTTTCAACAACTGGCCTAATTTTTTCGTTTTACCGTTGCGTTTAAGACTTCAAAGCTTTATAAAAAAAACTTTGCTGAGCCCCCTAAGCAAATACGTCATTTTTATAACACATTTCCAGGTTTTGAACTTTTTAAAGTTAAAGTTTTTGAAGAGTGAAAAAGAAAACTCGATTTTTTAAAATTTGGAAGGAAAGTAGCAGGTGGAAACACAAACGATGCATCGGGAAATATTAGGTTGTCCAGGAATAAATGAGCGTTTTTAATTATATTACTTGAAATGTCATAACTTGCTTCAAACAAAACTTTATTGATCAAAATAGAAACCATTTGAGTCTGCACATTTTTGCCCATGAAAAATTCATTGATTTATTCCAGCTGCATAAAATTCTGGAGTTCTGGAAGTGATGAATTTGTTGAAGAGATTTTTGCGTCATCGTGGTTGGCGTAGCATTTCTCGTGCAGGAAGTTGTTAAGATGCTTGAAGAAGTGCTAGTCGGTAGGCGAGAGGTGTATCGAATATGGCGGATGAGGCAGAGTTTCGTAGCATAACTCGTTCAACTTCTGCAGCGCTGGTTCCGGAACGTGAGGCCGGTGTTTGTCGCCGAGAAGGATTGGTTCTTTTCTGTTGACTGATTCCGCTCGTTGTTGTTGGAGTTTCTGGAGCATTTCGTCGACTTGTTAGTAGCACTTTTTGCCGTAATCATTACGCCCGGATTCAAAAAGCTGTGATGAATCAGCCCGGCTGCAGGCCACCAAACAGTCACCATAACTATTTTTCGTGCAATTTAGGCCTTGCAAAGTGCTGCGGAAGCTGATCGCAATCCAGCCATTGAGCCGAACGTCGCCGGTTGTCGTACAGAATCCAATTCTCATCGCTCGTCACAATTCGATCAAGAAAAGGGTTGTTTTTGTTGTGCAGAATAAGTCAAGACCGCACTTTAAGAACGGCGATTTTCTTGATTCTCGCGTAATTTGTGCGGCACCCACTTTTCGCGTTTTTTTGTCCTTCGTATGTGATAATTCAAGTTAGTGGAATTTCTTCCTGTGCTTACGACAAGCTGTTCTACAACCTCTCGAACAGTTGCTGACGTGTTTGTTTCTAGTAGTGCCTTCAATTCGTCGTCGTCGAGTTCACTGGGATATCCGTGGCCGTCCCTATCTTCGAGGTTGAAATCACCAGATCGGAATTTCCGGAACCATGTTCGCACTGTTGATTCACCAGCATTGCCTTCATCCCAAACTTCATTAATGCTTCGAGCCTTCTTTGCTTCACTACGACCGAGTTTCAACTCATAATAAAAAATTTGACGAGAATTCGTTTTGACATCTAAGATTGCAGGGCTCAAACTTGGTAGTAGAAAGAATTTATCTTTTGACAAAGTATAGAGACATGATACACCAACGTATCAAATGAATCTGCAATGTAAGCCATCTTCGAACTTCCTGTTAAGCATGAAGGAAGAATAAACATGCGTGGTTTGTCCACCCAGCAGCTTATGGCTCTCTTAAAGGAGTACCTAAACTGCTCGATTTTCAGATGCTATGAGAAATACTATGCGCGAGTAAGGGGGTTGGCAATGGGACAGCGAATGGCACCAAGCCTTCCCATTGCGTTTTCATGTCCGAAATAGTAGGGCCCGTTCTCGGTTTCCGGCCGCTAATCTACTGCAGATATATAGATGATTGCTTTGTCATCTTCTCTACGCAGGAGATGGACAAGTGCTTTAAATTATTAAAAGACAAGTCTGAGTGGATTAAATTCACCTGAGTGAAATCGAAAAAAACTGGCTTCCATTTCTTAACTTTCAAGTCAACCTATCACGTGGCGATTATATGACAAAGTGGTACCGACAACCAAGCAAAAACATCCTGATTCATTTCCCTTCTTCCCACCCTTCACATACAAAGAGGGTGCTTATGAGAAATATGTTTCGAACAGCCAGCCACCTGCACATGTGGGAAACCACAGGAAGATTCTTCTTCTTCTAAGAAAGAGTCTGCGACTTTGCTTGGCAAATAGTATCCAATATCCAATGGATACGAAATAGTAACCCCACCAAATAAGTTTAGAAGGAAAGCGACGCCCCAAAACGAACGGTTTCGCCGAAACATAATCGCGTTTATTTTGCCCTCTAATAGCGATAAAATAAGTGTAGCGATAAAGAGATGCTTAAGAAGGACAGATCTGGAGTAATCGGTGGTAAAACACAGAGCTGCGTAATTCACCCTTATAGCAGGAATGACTGCATGAATTGAGGTACGACATACCCGATCTCTTGTAGCATTTGCAGAGACGAATACATCGGTGAAACAGGCAGATCACTAAATATCCGTATAAAGGAGATAAAGGAGGAGCGCATGCGGCGCAGTAGTTGGAAGCGCTTCTGCGACACACACGTGGAATCGATCCCCGCTCCCATGGCCAGCCAAGCCCCCATCCCTCCGGGGTCGACAAATTGGTACCAGACTTGTCTGGGAGGACAGCAGCACTGGTTCGATATATCGATAGACCACCGCGAGTCATTGTAAAAGGCCACATATACATTCAACCACCTCTAACGGTACTTAATGAAGTCGAATGCATAGCGCATCCCTCAGGGATTGATCAACGCCGAGAGCTTTATCCTTTATCTTTTTATAAAGGAACACTAAGATGGCAAACGAAAATAAGACAAGGTACGTCACTAGGGACGCGCATAGGATACAAAAGCATACCGGAGACGATTTTGATATAAAAGTCGTTAATATCGGACAAGATTCCAAAACACCAACGCATAAACTTCTCAGGGGTTTTTCGATAAATGCCAAGAATCCAGGAATGAGTAGCAGGGAAGAATGCCCAGAGATAACACGTGATCTAGCCTCATAACTCAGAATTTATTTTTGATGTGGGGTGGTGCAGTTATCAACCATTTGCGATTCCAAGCGGTTGTTCTTCCTTGATGGAAGACAGGTGAAAAAAACGGTGGGTTTTTCAACAACGCGTAGATCTTGTAATTATCGTTCATACTGTTGAAACGTCAGCTACCGCTGTCTTGTGTGCTCCTTTTTACCGAAATAAATGTGTGCTTTATAACAATCTTGCGATTGCTGAACAGGAAAGCGACATATTTATAATCTAATGCCGAGATTAAGAGAAAGTCGATCTTGGAAACTATAAAGGTGTGGTTAGAAAGAAGATAAAATCAGCCTTCAAAAGATATATGATATTGCAAGGTACACAGATTATTTTATTCTTAAAAAATACATTAAACCAATACTTACTTACTTGATACTTGAGCGGCCCATCCTCGTTGGTTGTGCAACCTCAGTATAATCTCTATTTTTCGGGGATTTGCTGGTTAAGCCATTGTGGTTCCCTGGAGTCCAGAGGTCGGCTTAGCCAAAGTCTGCTTCAAATCTTCATCACCACAGGCAGTCGTAGCCCTTGGTGGATCAGAGGGAAATTTGCCACCATGCGACTTTGATACCAGGACGGTGGTGGGTCCTGGTATTGGTTTACTCTTAGCTAAGGTTTCTAATGGAAACGCCGGACTCCTCAGCTTGGGAGGCTCTGCCAGGGGAAGAATAATCCCCCCGCTGTCCATCGCAGCCCGACACCCAGGAACACCTCCCAGCCATGATGGGACAGTAGGCCGTTGGGAAGTCAGAACGAAAGATATTTTGAAGCGATCATTCAATTCTGAGCAACCTAATACCATTACGTCCTACTGGACAAAATCCCATTGGTTCAATTGCTTTCGCGTACGCCTTCACCCAGAAAAAGTGGAAGTAATGTGCCTCGCGGGTTCCAAAAAAATCAGAATTTCATGTTGCTAGAAGAAGATCACTTATGTAGGCAAAGATCTACAAATTTTAACAATGGCTATTCAAGCTAAAAGCTCACTACGTGCTAAGATTTGTCGGTCGAGTGAGGAAAGCTGCTTTCCTTCCACATCCACTGTGACGAATGAATATCGCAGCTAGATACAGACAATGATAAGTTCCTTAGCCAACTTTAACTCCAGTAATTCTAACTTACTGTTCTACTTAATTTTTTTAGTTTAGTTAGCCGTCTTATAAATGATATACTTTCTTAAATAACGCACCTCCTCCTTTGGCATAGTGTTTTAGCGTTTAAGTGCTCGTAGAGCATTACTCTACTCCACTCCCTCACTGCATACTGCCCAAACATCAGTGGTCACTCCGCCCTCTTCGGCAAGGCAACGGGGTTGAAGGTGGGTGTTGACCGCAGTCTCCTGTCATGTTCGTTTCCTGTCAACACCTGTCCCAGACGGGTTGGCGTTAGAACTCGTTCTTCGGAATGCCTACACTGTCCGAATGCGAGTGCTGTGGCTGGCAACCTTCTTACCTTTGGCGCTCTGCCAAAATGCTGCCGATCTCGAATTTTCTCCGTATGTCTACTCTGCTGTGAAGATTCCGTTTAAAAATGTTAGTTAATTTTTTTAAGTTGCTCTCAGTGAACTCTATTTTGAAGAGAAACCATGTTCACCGCAAACTACTTACGTGCTTAATACTTGAACGGCCCATCCTCACTGGTTGTGCAGCCCCCGGCATAACCTCCATTTTTCGGAGATTTGCTGGTTAAGCCATTGTTGTTCCCGGGAATCCCAAGGACAGCCTGGCCAAAGTCTGCCCCAGGTATTCACCACCACAGGCAAATCCAGCCCTTGTGGATCAGAGGGAGATTTGTCACCATGCAACTAATTTGATACCAGGCCGGTGGTGGATCCTGGTATTGGTTTACTCTTAACCAGGCTTCGTGATGGAAACGCCGGACTTCTCAGCTTGGGAGACCCTCCAGTAGGAAGAATCCCCTCACCACAAAGTATGGTTATAAAAGGCAAAAACACCGGGAAAGTATCTACCAAATTTTGTATTTTACTGAAAAAACTGAATATTTGAGAGTCTTATATCACACAAAAGCGGTGGTCCGTGCTCGTTACTTTTTATAGGGTGACGTGATTTCTATGCGCATATTCTACCAGGATTTTGTGCCACTGACAGACTTACTCAAGCTGGAATGGGTTTAAATATCACCACCAGGGATTCCAATTAAGTGTAGACTAACGTCGTGAATTGCTGATGTCTTCTTAGAAACCAAACTTAGAAACTTAAAAACTTTACGTTGTTGAAAATAAAACGCTACCATTGGTAGATGTATACGACTTCCAAATCTCAGTGAAATCGGAATAGTGATTACGTATAACCTTGGACAGTTCCTGTCCGGTGATACAAGTGCCATCAAGCCTTTCGATGACGGCTGAAGAAATCAGGTTCAATGATTTCCAAGCTGATAAAGACTTCTTCGCCAATGATTCAGTGTCGAACAAGACGTTCATACTCTCTGTTAGTGCTATGGTTGCCATAGTCACTCCTTGGGTTGGAGAAAACAGTAAGGAGACAAGCGACAATTGTCATCGGCGATTCATTTCCTGTATTTTGCCGCCTTCACTGTTTTTTGAGAAAAATCGGCAGTGAGGAAGAATAAACGTTGGTCAAAAATTGTGAAGAGCATCGAAATAACAGTGGTGTCCATTTCGTAAATTTAGATTAAGTTTTGTTCGTTCATTCGATTACCCAGACGTTACGAAAGTTGGCGTAGGGTGTTCTAACAGAATGAATTAGTAGTTTTAATGGCAATTTAGGGGGCGGATAGCACAGTGGTAGTGTTGACCGTAATAACAAGCATGCTGCTATTTCGATTTTGCTCCAAGCTAACCAAGCCTCTCATCCCTCCTGGGTCGGGAAATTGGTGTCTGACTTGTCTGGAAAAAAAATCGCTCTCTGCAATCGAATTGGTAACGCTTCAACCCGGTTATCTCATGACTCCAGAGAGAATTGCTCGATCAGCATTCTACGACATTAAAGATAAAATGAAGCATCCTCAATTAGCAACCGAACCACTCGTAGAAGTTGGAAGGTCTTCGTGGATGATGGGTGCGAGTAAGGGAATGTGAGTAGTGTTGCGATCCGCACAGTAGAAGTGAAGACAGGTCATGTAAGACAAGAAGACAAGAACAACAACAAATTTTTTACTTTTCATGAACAATTATTTAGAGCGAGAGGGTTGTTTTTCTATAAAAATGTTGAAATTACAGTTCTAAAAATTCATTGAGATTTTTTGTTTTGAAAAGTCTGTACTGCTTGATTCCGTTGAGCAACACAGGCTTTTCGCAATTATCATTCTGGAGCGTTCTTTCAAAAACGAACTAAAAGCAACAAGTATAGTTAACAAACTGGTGAAAAAAGTCTAAAGGTATCTGATTCTTTTGTTGAAAACAATGAGAAATCGTGAAAATGTCAGGTCTTTATTTATTACCTTTTACAATTTTTTACGTTGGGGTACTATGTGAAAAACAATCACAATGGTGGTAGCTGAGAGACGGGCGAAACGAAGGACATGCATGGCATGGTGTTGAAAGCATTAGCTCCGGAAAGGGGAAATAGCGTGTTCATCTCCACTGCAGACACCTGCGGTCCGGAGTTTTGCAAATATCTCAGCATCGCTGTGGCTGTATTTCGCATAATACCCTGTCGCAAAAATTGTAGTAGGCAGAAAATAAAAATTAAACATGGTGGTACGATGGTGAACGCATTATCCCCCGGAAAGGTTCGTTCCCCACCGCAGGCACCCGCGCCTCGGAGTGTTGAGATATCTTAGTACCATTGCAGTTGTATCACACATAATATCCTACTATGAAAAATTGCAGCAGGCAGTAAATAACAAGTTACTGTGATCTCGACTGCATCCTCACCTTGGTCCATTGCTGATCTGGGCTCTCCAGATCAATCCTGTTGATGGCTGATTGCTGACGGCACAGATCGATAGAACTATTTGAGAGAAAGACGAAATGAAGGGCACGCATGGTGCGGTGGAGAACGTGTTAGCTCCCGCAAAAGGTGATAACGCGTTCGTTCACCACCGCAGACACCTGCGCCCCGGAGTTTTGCAAAAATTTTGAAAATTCTATTCGACTGCAAACAAACTACTGTGAATATCTATCACAATCCAAAGAAGTTCTGGGTTTATATGTAATTCAAAAAAATAACGTTTCGGTGAGGTGAGGTCTTTGGTGAACAAACCTTACGAGATTGGAGCTCATCGCGACTCCAGTGAAAAGAAAGGTTTTCTCTTGGAAGTACTACAATTTGCAGTCCAACTACGCAAAGGATTGGTTCGGATCAGACGTGGCGCTCGTGCAACACCCACTCTTAGGTGAGAACATCTCATTTCTAGTGTTCTTTGCATGCATAAATGTGTTCACCATCTATAGCACATTAAGTTCAGGCACCAAATTCCTTCTCAGAGAATTACTTCTGGCCAGAAAGTTACTTTTTTATCATTTTTCCTTCACTATTAGAGATAATATTTCATCTTTCCACTATTAAAGAAGGCACTTGTAGCGCAGTGGTAAGAGGCACCATGAAATACAAAATGGAGTCGATCACCCAATTTTAACTTTAATCAAAATTAAACGTTTAGTGAAATGCTGTTACTAAACCAATTTTCACTTAACCTCAGCATGAATAATCAATATATGCCTTCGAATTGTTCAGCTTAAAGAATGTGTGAAAGAGTGCTACTGGGTGAGGTTGCTTTATTCGAGCTGTGCTTGAAGAAGATTCAACTCGATACGACGACGAAGATACCACATCGAGAAGACGAACGACTGTGGACTATCCACTCGGATCATCATCCGCTTTAAGGATTTAGGGAACGAAGATGGCAAAACGTTAGGCGAATAAAAGTTGTATAACAACCTCGTTTAAGCTGAACAATTCGACGAGTTAAATGGAATATTCAATCAAGACGTGGATAATCAATATCTCCATTTATTGATTTCAATATGGTTAATGTTTCTGTGGGATCGTCTTCATTAGAGTGGCTGCTGCGAGGTGAATTATCACCGCGAAAACCAACAATTTTCGTTGGTAGGCGACCAATGACCGTCTTGTATTCTGGCAACTGCCACGTGAGGTCAGGTCATTCAACCGTTGCAAGAAGAATAAAAGTTCACTGATGGGTATAGCTACTTCATGCAACGACTGCGAAGACTGCTGTCGAACGAAGAAGCAACTGTTGTAGACACTCGACTCGAATCATCGTGGTTCTGGTGGAATCGAAATTGGTGAAGCGACTGCTATCATAAAGATTTGTAACAACCTCGTATAAGCTTATGAATAAACCAAGTCCATTCTAGACAAGAGTTTGCGTCGTAAAGACACTTAACAGAATTACTAAGCAGTATGTCAAGAAACTTTTAATACCTTCCCCATATGATGATTCGCTCTCTTCTATAGAATCTTGCAGCCGCTGCAAAACCGTTGAAACCTGGTAACCCTGTCGCACTGCCCACGATTGCTCCGTACGTGGTTTCGTGGAGGAATCTAGACGACACACGAATCAACAACGAGAATGGTTGGAATTTCGAGAAGAGAGTCGACAGCAAAGTGTGGTGGCCCAGTTGAGACACATCCGGAGATGCATCCACTCGGCATTCTAGAACGTGTGGTGCTATGAAATCATCTTGTTGTGACCTGTGATTTACCACTCAATAAAATAAACATATTGATCATACGTGAAACAGGATGACATGTGTATCGAGTCGGACTACTTGTTTGACTAAACCTAAGAGCAGAAAAGAAGTAACACTTTGATTCGGCAGACAGCTTTAATTCTACACAATTACGCTCTGCCATTGCAAGATGTATTGGCGGCCGCAACCATTTCCGTTCTACAGGGTGCCTTTTCGTCAGGCACTAATCTCGTTCGTTTTTGCGAAAAGGTTCTCAAATACCAAACCCTCGTGGAATTCAGACATTTTCCAGATTCACCAAATGAAGGCTTCAGTGATAAGCGCATTTGAAAATACGTCCTCTTGAAATGAATACTCTAAGTAACGATTTCTTGACTATGTTTATAACGTGCGTAAGGATTTCGTTCTAGTCCTATAATTTTGTTAAGATAGAATTAATGAAAAGCGAATTATGAAAATACGGCACTTTGTGCGGTCCACTCAATGAAGCCGCAATTCTGGAGAGATTTTCTGGAATGACCATGGCTTCGGCATTTAGTCTTAAGAATGGTAGCTATTACTAATCATTGCTTCGTAGTAAATAATATGCAAGGAAAAAAAGGAAAAGGAAAAGAAGGAACAAAGGGAAAAAAACAACAATCGAAAAATGGCGCAAAGAGAATGTGTAAATAAAGGTTGAGCAATTTAACATGCAAATGTGTGACAAAATATCCATAAAAAGTCGATTTATAAGAGTAGAAGCAAAGCATATATATATATATATACATATATATATATATATATGTACTGGAAAGTGAGAGGGCGGATAGCACAGTGATAGCCATGTCCGCCATCACGGCGCTAGCTCGATTCCGCTTTGGGCCACCCAAGCCTCTTATCACTCCGGGGTCGGAAAATCGGTACCGGACTTTTGTAGGAAAAAAATTATTCTCTGGAATCCAGTTGGGAACCCTCCAGCCTGGCTATCTCAGATCCACAGGAAAAATCGACAGACCGTCATTGTACGACATTCAAGATGAAAATAAAATCCTCGAGGAGCAACTGAAGCCACGCATAAAAGTTTGAAGTTGTTGGTGGACAATGCATGCAAGGAAACGAATCGAATGTGAGAAGTGCTGAGATCCTCAAGTTAGACGTGAAGGCGGATCAAATAAAATAAAAAATAGAAATAAATATTGGTAAATGAAAGGAAAAAATGTGCAGTAACCACACATCTTGAGCAAAACCAAAGAAAACAAAAGTAAAACTGAAGGACCAAAGTTTAATCCTGACATTAAAACCGAAACTAAACTTGTCAAGGTTTATTTTATTAATTACACTTCTTGAATCACCCCGTTCAATGAAATGCATCGGTCCTAGCGGAGCTCTATCTGATTGGCAATTTGCTGGTCGGGTAAGTGTTTTTTGTGAGTCGGGCGCAAGACTTTACCAGGTGAACACAGCTAGTTGCAAACTCAGGTGAATATTAATGATGCTAGCTACCACGCGGCCAGAATATTTCCACTAATTCTTGACAACGAATTGCTCACAATTGAGCTCCTTTATGGAAATGGCCAGCTCTTGACGAGGTTCGTTGTATCTGCTAAGAAGATAAGTCATAGCTCTACACTCCTCAAGCGCTCGAGGAATTTCTCAGTAGGGATGTGGCGAGAAGTCATTGAGAGGGGCGGGATAACTGCAGCATATGAAGGAAATGTGGGCTCTCAGTTGAATGCGCTCTTCATTCAATAGTGATTAAAAAATTCCACTATTCTCGCAGGAACTAAGTGAAAAACGAGTTTCCTTTCTTGCTCGACAATCCATGACATACCGACTAGCCACTATCAGAATCCGTCCCTGCATGAGTCTATCCTGAGGTGGGATCGTTGGAGTTCATAAACTCCTTATCCGGCTAATCGCATTAGAACGACAGAGGTTGCGTGCGAACACTTTTAACGCCGTAGCTGCCAATATATAGCAAACGCCCTGATGCGCTAACATCACTCTGCATGCAGACTTGGAAACAGCTTGGCGACCCTCTTCCTCAAGCTGTCGATCAGTGATGGCCATAGTACTACTATGGGAGGTGTTCATGGCCTGACCAACTCTTTCGATGAGCTTTTCGAACTGTGTTACCATGAATAGCCGCCGTTGTCTTCAACTTGTCTTCTTTTTCTTCGAGACTTTATTACTTTTCAAGGACATTTCGAGTACCACAAAATTTTTGATCAATAAAATTAGGTTTCTTTAACGTCATAAGACTACCAACTAAAAATGGGCTATTTTCCTAAGTTCGAAATGGTAAGCCTTTGCAGAAACAGCTTATTAACCCAGTCTCGTCATTTTTTCTCTTAAAACGGAATAGCCTCTTCCCTCATTCACTTTCTTCAATCAAAACTTACAAGTATTCCCATTGAAGGTACAAATGACGGCAGTTATCGATGGTGTTTCGGATGGTGAACGCTCTCGGAAGTCGTCCTATTTTTATTTTTTTAAAAATATTTTTATAACTACAGTTTTATTCCAGAAACCAAATAAGGAGAACTAATACTCAAATGTCACTCTGAGGATATTCGTTCCATTGTAATGCTAGTCTGTCTGTCGTATTTTCAACCCACTTCCATTCGCTTTACCTTCATGGTACAGCGCCCAGTAAAAGGATACTTCTTCCATTTCCGCTTGTTCGTTTCGCGTTTTCAAGTGTCGCCATGCATTGTATATGTTGAACTTGCATAAATTTATATCTCTTTCCTTATGCCAAACTTTCTTGGAATGCTGTCGATAAATCCCTAACTTGTTATGATTTCCAAGCGGCAAGATATTTTTTATCATGTAAATCTGGAATCACTAACTTGCATGATTGATTCTTCTTCGATTTAAAAATGGTGTCAACTTAAACAACCAGTAGGGTTGTTCTTCTACTGTAGCATCATTAATCGGTTAAGGCAACCATCCAGTGGTTTTCACCACTGCTTTCTTTGTTCAGTTTTCTGATTCACAAGTGTTTGTCTTCCATTTCTTTACGCCTTAATGGTCGGCGTGGGTGTCAAGCAGAGTATTATCGCCGCTGTTGGACGAGTTTACGACGTCGGCCAAGTAATACTTATGGGTTGAACTTCTTGAAAGCATGGAATGAGTCTTACTTGAATCGGTTCTGATGAGATGCTTTTGCAAGACGATACACAAAGAGAACAGCCAGAGAGTTAGACAGCAATCGATGAGTTGCAACCAGCCTCCACGTTACGGCAATCGTAGTAGACATAAGCGGCCAGCCCTACCTGAGTCTCGGCAGAGACCACTACGTCATCGCAAGCCTCTCTGCTAATAAACTTTTAAATGCATCCGTTATACATAAAAATTCTTCAAGATGGTAGCTGTCTTGGCATTTACAATTCTCTACTAGCATACTTCATATTTGCTCTGCACCGAAACGGATGGTGCCCTCTAACAATACTGTAAATCACATCGTAATATGCATTTGGTTGTACATGTTACTAGTTCTGAAAGATTTCTTTCCTCTGTTCCCGAGAAAGCCTCCTTCCCATGACGTCATCACAATACTCCTTTGAGCCGAAAGGAGGTCTGTCTCCTTTTGTAAAGTTTTCTTCTAAGATGCTGACTATAAACTACATTGATTTGCTCTTAGTTGGGCTTTTGTATGGAAATATCTAGTTACTTCTCAGTTTGGGTAAGGGTGATGGCTAAGGAATCTTTTCCCAATATTGTTGTTCCCCGGATTATCCCCCAGTTAGGTTTATGCGATTGGCCGCTAAGATTAATTCGTTTCACCCTTCAGTATTAAAAATATTATAAGCGCAAATATAGTTCTTGGTTATCTCATTCTATATTCGCGAGTGGCGCTCATCATCTCCTCGCCTAAAATATGCTAATTCACAAATCCTTGTCCATCACATTCATGGAAATACGACCTTATCATAAAAAAGAGTAAGCTTCTTTAGAATTTCGATCCTAAATATTTATGATCTCTTTTATTTTTTATTTTAGATGAGCCATCTTCACATCTATTGCGCGAATCCCAGCACATCTTGCATTCCTTTCGTTTCATCACATCCATCGTCTATAATGGTCTTCGAGCTTCTGCGTATGGGTTCGGCTATTGCTTGCGGATTGTTGTCTTCTTTATGAATGCCCTTGAATGATGGTGGAGGCGATTCCCTATTAAATCACAGAATAGCTGCGCTAGAGCGTTCCTGCGTGGAGCTGAAGGATTGACGTGGTCCCAGACAAGACTGGTGCCTATTTCCCCACCTCGTAGAAAAGAGCGGCTTGGTGAACCCGAAACTGGTTGGAACCCGCACCGTGCTCCTGATGAATAACATCACTAGTACTACGCTATCGGCCCCATTTTCATGAAAAATGTTGCATACTAAATCAGTATAAGTACTTTCACAGTAGAATAGAAGTCCTTTCCTTGTCACTCATAAACATCCTATAGTAGTTCGTATACATTTTGCGAAAACAACATTAACGCATTCAAAAGCATCCAGGGATTCCAACACTTTCCAAGTGGTTCATTCCTGCACTCGCCTCGAACCTCCCCCACACCTGTTTATTGCCTTTTGCTTCCTGTTTTCGGTTCCTTGAATTTCTCACAAATCTGATCTTCATAGACACCACTGCACTAAATTGTGGCACCACATCAATTGCAATTATAAATTCTTGTTTGCGGAAAAATCGATTTTCGTTCACAAATTGTTCCATAGCATTCGCAAATGCAAATGAATCGCTAGTCTTTTATTGGAACCGCTCAAGTTTTCCCTAGTGTTCTAACCACTTTTTAAGCGACATGTGAGAAATAACAGACCACAGTTTCCAGATATCTAGTAAATTTAAGAGCTGTAAGATAAGTTTATTATCCCGTCGTTCTTTTAGACTATCTGCGCTAAATTTTTAAGGGTAGAAGTGAGGGGAAAACATTTGTTTGCAGTCACCTTGAATTATTTTTCTTTAGCTAAATGTTTTATGTTTATATGTTATTCTATCCATCTATTCATGCGAAGCTGTTACGAAGAGATCTCTACCGTGGCCAATCTTCGTGCACCATTGCCTTCTTCAGCGACCCAGTGATTCGAATAAGTGCCATTCATTCTTCCGATGAAGGTCTTCGTACTCTTATCGAGTCGAATTAGTAGCGTCTGGCAATGAGGTCGTTATTCACCAAGCGAAAAAGTACGTGGTGGAATTGCTGTGAAGAGGTGTAATCCAGTGAAGGCGTTTGCCAATTATTCAATGCCGTTTTCTTCCTCACCTCTTTTTCCTCTCTTCCGTTTGCTGCGGAAATATGAGCAATCAAGCATACGGGGGATTAAAGTGGATATTGCTCTTGGCTTAAAGAGTTCACTTCTATCATTCAATTAGTTGTATTGTTTTCTTGTATTGAGCACTATTCTTTGTATGTGCTTAATAATTTGTCAAGAGAACTAGAAATCCAGAACTCCGTAAGGTCCTATAGGAAGAACTCATTAAATGTCCAATTAGAGGACAGGATTTATGCCACAGTTACGTCATGAACAAAGCGTAGCCTCATCTCTCATATGATTTTCGCCTACATCTTCATATAGAACAGAAGGAAGGAAAAGGAATGAAGAAGACAAGAAAAAAGATGATGAGAATGCCTTGAAATGATTAGTTTCATTGAACTCTGTTTCTCCACAACATCTTCATCATTGAAGACACTTTGTTACACGATTTGCAGTAATAATCTCATTGCATACCAGCACCCAAGAAATCACTAACAATCATCTGAAAACTGTTTTCTGCTGTAAAGTTTCTGCATCCTGCACATCCTGCAAAAAACCAGCACTCGCCCCTTGCCGTACGCCTCCATATATACAACAATTGGTTCCTAGTAGTATTTTTCTAGTCAATTCAAATAAAAATGCAGGAATAGTCAAGGATATGAGAAGAGCATGACACTTGGTTTGTTTAAGATTCTTATATTATACTTCTTTTATCAGGCTTTAGAGTGGGAATGTTAAACTCCTTTTTGGCTTTTGTGTCTCTGACGGGAAACGGACGTCTGGCTGTAGATAACTGTTCGACATCTAGGAACACCGCCCAAACTCGGTGAAGCGGTGACTCATCGATAAACTTCATTATAAGTCGATTCAGGAAACTGTTAATTTGGAAAAGTTTTTTTGTAATGATGGCGTCATGGACATGTTTGGCAACGTGGGCTGCATGTTAATCATGTCCTTTACCATATCTTTGGTAGTACGACGAGAACTGGAGAAACATCCTTTATCGAAAAGTACTGTATTAACAAACTTGCAAACGCTCCTCGGAAAGGCAGTAACTTATTGGCCAACGCCCAGATTAATAAGTAGGCCTTGCGAAAAGATATTGGCTTGTCTAGCCAAGTTCGAATTCATCACGAAAACTTTCTATCTGCATAATTCTTTCAGCTCCTTGGCTCTAGCTGTTCTGGCACTTAGACTCTACGATATAGTAGAATTTCGGGGCGGTTGGCCAATTTTTTCTTCTTCGAATGGGATTCATTGCAAATCTTAGCAAATCCGACCACTCACTGCATGACTCCTGCGTCCTGTGCACCTAATCTTCTATTTTCATGGGTATAGTAACTATTCCTTAAATAGTTCCTATTTCCTACAATATCACATGTGTCCTATACTAACTATTTATAACTATCTTAAATCTATCCATTCATAATGTACAAGTCTTTATACCGTTTCGCCATATAGTTTCGATGAAAGCCTCTGGCATTCCGCCTCATTTAATGTACTTCTCCGCATGTACTGTTTCATGACCTGGGTCAGCACTGTCTCTTGCACCCTCTGTGAACCCCCACCCATTACAAACAGAATACAAGGAGCACCAGCATTCATAGAGACTAGTGTCTGTCTTCCAATCTGCCAGTGCCTGGGTTCCAACCCCCAATGCTTATTTTCTAATCTTCCAGTGTTCATCCAGTCCCTCAGTTCCTCAGTGCTCTAACTGCAGTGTCCGCCTAGCTTCCTTCAGTTGTGCCACTTGTTCTCATTTCAACTTCACTCATATCCACCCAGTTAACCACATATCGTCACATATTACATATTATCATTGTACTGTTGTTATTGCTATAAACTGCTATAACCCAAACTCGAGGTTGTCCACGGCAGTTACGGAGAAAAGTCCCGCGTGGCAAATTCATACAAAGTCGAGCGTTCCACGTACAGCTGGCGGACAAAAGACAAATCCGACTAACTGTCTAATCCACTGGCACCAATTTGTGCTAGTTTGCTAATATGTAATATGTGACGCCACCAATTTGTGCTAGTTGGCCAGTGGATTAGGGAGTTGGTAGGATTTGTCTTTTCTCCGCCAGTTGTACGTGGAACGCTCGACTTTGTATGAATTTGCCACGCGGGACTTTTCTCCGTAACTGCCGTGAACAACCTCGAGTATGGGTTATAGCAGTTTATAGCAATAACAACAGTACAATGATAATATGTAATATGTGACGAAATGTGGTTAACTGGGTGGATATGAGCGAAGTTGAAATGAGAACAAGTGGCACAATTGAAGGGAGCTAGGCGGACACTGCAGTTAGAGCACTGAGGAACTGAGGGACTGGATGAACACTGGAAGATTAGAAAATAAGCATTGGGGCTTGGAACCCAGGCACTGGTAGATTGGAAGACAGACATACTGTCGTTTCTATGGCTACTGGTGCTCCTTATATTCTGTCCTCAATGGGTGGGGGTTCACAGAGGGAGTCAGAGACAGTGCTGGCCCTGGTCATGAAACGGTACATGCGGAGAAGTACATTAAATGAGGCGGAATGCCAGAGGCTTTTATCGAAACTACATGGCGAAACGGTATAAAGACTTGGATAGATTTAAGATAGCTATAAGTAAATAGTTAGCATAGGACACATGTGATATTGTAGAGAATAGGAACTATTTAAGGAATAGTTACTATAGCTTGTGTGATACTGGCTGCGGGAACTATATCAATGTCCAGTTCATTTTGTTGCTTCTACGTGCCTCCTGTTATAAGATAGCCGAGTCTCTATGGGATTAGTGTCATTCCCGACAGCAATATTATTCAGAGGTATTCCCTTATCTAATACTTTTGGCACATCTCGGCTACCGAACAGGACTTTAGGATGAATAGGGCGGCGGGTCGGATCTTTTCAAAGAGGAGTGTTATTCCGATGGAGAAATTCGTGATTTTCCACACTTAGGTTTCAGCGCTTTAATGGCTAAGTGATCGTGTCAGTTCTAGTCACCGCTATTTCATGTTCTGCTCCATGAATATCTCGCAATATTAAGGAGGTGATTCCGTATTTCTTTGTATCTGCTTTGGAATCTCCAAATTTGTGAATTGCCAACTCTGTTGAGTACGCATCTTTAAATTGCAAGGTTTTGGCCAAATCGTTCGTCATAAGTGATCGGTCGGCTGCCGTGTCTAGTAGCACTTCTACTAACTCTTTTTTAGCTTTTTCTGGGTTGAGTACTATTGCTTATGCTGCCCAAATCTGTACTCTGGATTCACATTGCTTTATAGTATGAAGAGCAATGGAATGATCGCCTTGTGTCTCATTGGAAGTTACTGGATTGACCGTGGGTGGGGTCGGTCTCTTCTCTTTTGCTAGGTTGTGTGGTTTTGGTTTTTCTCTTGGAGCTTTTTCTTCTTTCCGCGGTTTAGGTTCACTTGGCAGGTGTTGGTACTTACAAATGGAAGTATGGTGTCCGTGCTTGTTACAATTTCGGCAGGGCCTCCTTTGCACTCGGGCAAGCGGTGATATGAGGAACCGCAATTGTAGCAAAGATTGCTATCTTTTATCACTTGTACTCTTTCTTGTTGAGTTTTTATCGGAGTACAGTCGATTGGTAAGCGTCCTATCTTGTTACAGTAGAAACATGATTGCCGTTTCTTCATGAGTGTTCGCTGATGACTCGTGGTTACTCCTAGAGAACTTTTAATCGACGTATTGCGGTCGTTTCTTAGTACTGGAGATTTGCCTAGTTGGCCTTCTATTGTCAGTTCTTGGGCTATTAAATCGTTGATTACTTGGAAGAGTTCCTCTGTTTTGGGTGTTTCGTTGATTCGGCATTGTCGTGTTTCTCGTAGAGCGTGTCGTTGGATTTTTTCCGTGAACTTTTTCAGCAGTTGTTGTTGGAGATACATGTTGTCCACTTGCTCTACTTTATGACGTAGTTGGCAGACTATCGAGTGGATAGTTTCGCACAATATTTCTTGGTCTTCTAGTCGCTCGCTATTTGCGTGCGCTCTGTGTAGCCTGCTCAATAATTGATTTATGAGGGCATGCTTGTTGCCATACTTGACGTTTAGATGATCTATGACTATGGGATAGGATTCCCGTGAAATTTCGTATTGCTCGATGAAAGTTCTAGCCTTCCCATGAAGAGAGTTTAATAGACAGTTCATTTTGAAATGGTCGTCCATCTGCCTTGAATGGACGGAGTGCTCAAATGCCACCCAAAATGTTTCCCATTCCCATACATCTCCGCTGAAATTGGGGATGGGAATTGGTGGAAGATTTGTCATTGGTGGAGCGGTATGTAAGTCGTTCTTAGCGTTGTTTTTTGTATTGTCCAGTTTATTCTTCAGCATCTTCTTTTCGCCGAAGATATCGTCATCTTCTCAAGTACCAGTGAAGCAGAGAAGATGTAAATGAGCTTAACGTAGCGAGAACAAAGAATGGACTGCGCATAAATAGGACGAAGGTCCAGCTCATGAAAACCCATAGTGCTAAGGCAAAGAGATCAAGCCCGATTGCTCTCCAATTACAGAGACCACCTTGCACGTATACCTTAGGTGTTCGATGAACATGAAGAACAATATGAAGAAAGAACTAGGCAGAGCAAGAAGAACAGCATAAGCCGCATTCAGGCCTCGCAAAGAAGCCTCCAATCAACTAAAGGATCAGAATGCCCATGCTCAAGTTTCAACAGACCTCCCAGCGCCCTGTTATGAAGCAGAGATGTGAGCTGATATTTCAGCCATGTCAAGAATACTGCGCTCTAATCACAGAGTGCTTGAACGATGTCTTCTAAAATATAAACACAACGCACAATATTTAGCCGGTATGCGAAGCTACAATCTTCGAAATCTGCCTCCGATACTCAGGGGAACACGCATTGATAGTGAAGCACAGTTGAGCCGGTCATTTGGCGAAGTCAGTAGATGATAGATGGCCGAAAAGAACTGTAGAGTGTACTCCACGAGGATGCATGCGTCTCTCAGGGCCACCACCTACGCGTTAGGACTGATGTGTTCTTAACCAAAATTAAACCGCTGTACTCACAGCTGCAGTTGTTCTACAGGCCACGGTGTGAGACTGACACTGGCCACCATGGACAACGACTGCGAGGCAAAAAACGAATGGAGAATAACAAGAGTCAGCATAACTCGTGAAGATGCGATGTCCAAGTATCCAAGTAGGTAAATGTTTTTAACATAGATGTTTTTAGAACCAAGACTTTCAAAAAATCGAAAGTCAAATTTACAAGCTCTATAAGTCCTAAGGTAGCTGCGAGCATAAGCGATATATTGTGTTACACAATTCTGTCATGTTGGACGAAATCGTACTTGTACGTTTGACTTCGTTTCTAAAACATGGGTCCTAAATCAACAAAGTGGAAGAAATCCATGTCTTGAGCTCAAAAAGATCAGAAACCCATCTCAGTAAAACGGGAGAAATTTTGTCTTGTAGGCAAAGATCTGCGGATTCTATTTCTAATTCAACTTTATCACCTTTCACCTGTAGTATCGTTGATCGTCGAGTGACTCGTCAGTGAATCTTCCATTTTTTCCTGTCGCGTGCAAAAGTAGCCCAGTGGGTTCTGCTCACTCTAGGGACTCGTTGGGCATCGTATCTTTCTTCTGGACTTTTCGTGAAGAACTCTGACCATCGGGGTCGGTGGTCTTTCTGCAGTGCGTTTGACATCCCGAGAAATCCAGTTAGTAAAAGGCCTTCTCCATCGGTTGTCGTTCATACGCATTACGTGTCCGACCCACCTTATTTTTATATTTTTATTATAATTAATAAAATTCCTGATCGAGTGAGAGGTGTAGTTGTTCTCAGGACCGACTTTCTATTAACGTCGCGGTTTACCAAATAGTTCGCTGTTCTCTTAATGAGCAAACACGAGGCTGTTACACAATAAAACTCAACCTCTCACTTGATCACGAAGAAAACAGCGATTATTTAAGGCGGTGATTTAAAATTGAAAGCGGCCATCATTCTCACATCCCGTTACTCCTACAGAGATCACTTCGTCGCGTAGTAGTTAATAATTAATGTTATGAGAAGACATTTGTATTCCTGGTAAACCGGAGAAAAATATGGGTACTAATCCAGTTACTACTGAATTTTTAACCCAGAAATCCTCTATTTTCCCGAATAAGTAAAGAGTTGCAGATTTCTTGACGCCTCAGCTTTGAATGTAGTTAAGATAGGGTGGAGCCCGTCACCGAACTCCTCAATTTTCCGAGCAGTTTAAGATGATGAAATGCCGTTCTGTCAGGTATTGCCATCCTTTCCGATGGCTCTCGAACAATTTACTCTTGACACACTTAACCAATGTGTTTATTTTCTTGACATCAACTGTCTTAGCTATTCACTTCTATATTTACGAAGTTTCAATCGTCCGATTCGAACTTGCTGCAAATTGTTCTATGTGAAGTGATGGAGCTTCCATTAGTACGGGTTCCAACGATAAAGAAATTGCTTAGACAACTTCTCAACAAATAGGCAGATCTCACTCCCGTTACATGGACAGTACTCCTCTTTGTGAGCTACTGAAATATTCTTCGTGTTCTTGAAAGTCCTAAACGGTTGCCTAGATGTTTTACTTCATTATTGAAATGAGACTTCTGTTAAAAGTGATCATACAAACAAATAAGAAAACAGATTTGTGGAAAACTTTGAGGATTTGGTCCGTAAACTTCGTTCTTCGTCAATAAAGCATTCACTGGAAACCAGCCCTATGCAGTACGTGTGCCCGCGCGAAATCCAGGAACAGCACTCATGAGGGCCATGAGGAAATATGTCCACACAAATAGCAATTTGATCATTTTTATTTACTGTCTATTCCTTTTTCATGGCAGGATATTATGTGAAATATAACCACAATGATGCTGAGGTATTTGTAAAAGCCCGGACTACAGATGTCTGCAGTGGGGATCAAACACACTATTACCCTTTCCGGGAGCTATCGTGTGCACCACCATATTATGTGGCTCCTTACACGGGTGAGAGAAAGGTGAAACGAAGGACCTGCATGGTGTGGTGGTGCGCCGATAGCCCCCGGGAAGGGTAGTAGCGTGTTCGATCCCCACCATGGGCACCTGGGTTCCAGAGTTTTGCAAATATTTTTGGCGTCACTGTGGTTATGTCCGTACAATTTTCCGACCCCGGAACGATGAAGGGTTTGGTGAACCTGGTGCGGGATCGAACTACCATCGTGCTCATGATGATCGGCATCACTACGTGTGCTCTCCGATCCCATGCATATATGTGTGTATGTGTTCATGTATGTATATATAATGCCTCATGTATCCTGTATTATGTGTTATGTACTCCTTATTCTCGGAAGTAATTATTAGCTCGTATAGTGCCTAGCTGAGCAACATTCAGTTCATTAAAGCACGTTTGCTATTCCGAACAGAATCTTTTGAATCGATTAGCTCTCATCCACTTCCAGCTTTGTTCATGTTACAGAAAAAAGGAAACGTTGTTACAACTTCGTTCTTGAGCAGTTCTTCTTTCTAAAACGACCGCTCGACGGCAATTCACCTTCAGCCCTTTGTGTTAGTGCCCTTCATTAAACGCGCTACGCTTTGTCCTAATTGTGCCCTTTTTCACTTTTTATGATTTATAGTACTTTTAATGCTATGTAGTGAGCAGTAGAGAGCACAACAGAAACAGAGACTATGTCGAGTATAAAGACTCCAGAATAAAAAAGGATAAAAATTTGTGACTTGGTCTCAATAAAGAAACGAGTTTGTAAAGTTTCATTCTGAAGCATTACGTTGAAAGATTTAGTGTTTTATTTGTGGATACTCTATCTGTCAATGATTTCAGTAGCACAAACTGAGCTCATAATAGTCCGTTGTTCTACAATCAAATGACTATATTTCATATAATCTCGAACGAATGCTTCCTTGTTTCAACACTTCGAATTTTAGTCTGTTTCAGCTGAAAACATTAAGGCTACGAGGACCAGCCGAGACTAGAAGGGCAGTAGCGTCGAGAGATTGCACATCAACAGCTGAGGCAACACGTCCTAATCGTTGTCCAAGTCATGGAGCACACGTACCCAGGTAATTCTTCACCTTCACTTTGAAAAAACAGAGTATAGAATGAAGGCTCCAGAACAAGAAGGGATAAAAATCTGTGACTTGGTTTCAATACATACAAACACGGCGTATTTAATAGGAGGCTAATTATAACGATTCCTTCCAACATTGGCAGGGAATCTGGCAGATGAAGACGGCAGACGTAGCGACGTTGATGATCTTGTTCCTTCTCCAGCCGCTTCCTCAACGAGATCGATGTTCTGTCCAATCCTCGTGAGCCTTGGCGCCCAATCGATTACGTCGTTTTAACCTCATTTCGCTTTGCAGCTTCCCGCTCTATCTCAATGGCTTTTCCGAAGTGAACAAGCAGCGCTAAGCCTTTGCGATTGATTCTGTTCCAATAGCCTTATTTCATTAATTCCAAACTGAACGAGCTAGGATATCGCGTAAAATTTTTGGTGTGATCATTATTCGAAAAACATCATGCGGTTCATTTACTAGTGTACAGTACCAATCCTTGGTGGACTCTATAAAAGATCCTGAAGGTGCTTCAAATTTGAGTTCTGACCTTTCACGATACATTGTTTCCCATCACTTTTCTTCCAATATTTCAGAGGTTTGCGTAACAGAATTTATTAGGTTCTTATTTCTTGGATCTACAGTCATCTCTGACCCTTCTTCCTTTAACAATCAGAGAATTTATTCTTCCTTATGTGTTGATGGAGATTACTATTATTTATTGAGCTATAGCCAAGTGAACCACTTCAGGTCATAGTCATTGTTCAAATGCAGAATAAAAAGTCGAAGACGTTTCAGTGGTACAACCACAGAGCGAAGAGCAATCTGTTTTGGGGAATTCCTCGTTCGGTTCCATCATTCGAGGTACTCGAGGACATCTGTCCAACTTCATCGACAGCGTTAGCCAGGTCTGTCCATCTGGCCTTTCACATTTCTTTTGTTCCTGCTTAGGAACTAGTCAAAGAAAGCTCATCTAAAGCACTCACTCGAACACTATGAACTGTCTATAATTCTAAAATTAAAAGCGGCTGTTTCCTTTCACCTTTTTAAAAATCCTAAGAAGGGTTTTCGAAGAGACTATTCAAGGGGACATTTTGTTCATTTTCACGAACGCTGAAACTGAATTCTGGACAGAGTGCTGGGTAATTGGCCTATGCAAGGATTCTAAATTTAGAAAAAGACGCTAATATTGTTGGGCTATAAATGAATAGTTTAAAGTTGGTGCTTCATGATAAAGAGACTTTTGATACGGAGACGTTGGACTTCTACCCCTATCCACAACGTGATCCCAACACTTTAGAATTAAGCATTTATGGAAGTGAATCGATAAAACTTCGATCGAAAAATATAAGGAGGTTATGTTAAGAAAAAGAATTAACATTAACGATTAACATTAAAGAAGGAACGGAGAAGAACCAGACTAATGCATATACGATGAAGCACGATCAGTACCACGCGTGCAGTGAGGATAGGGATGTGGGGACTATTCGACTCATACACTACTGGACGAAAACATCACTGATGTTAACGACAGTACAAAAAAGGGACTGCAATCGCGAGAGGGCAGCGATCTCTTTTCACTGTCTGCTCTGCCCGACATTCAGACAATCACATACAACGGTTTTGTACCGTTCATGCATCCTTCCGCATAAACAACAGAAACACCATCTTAGAATTGGCTTAAGAAATGAAAACAAAGCCCAAGGGAGCTCGAGAATAGTCAGTTCTTCAGACCATAAATTACCCAGCCTGTGTTGGTTTTCACGCAGTAATTCATTCGACCCACGTTCGGTTACTGGCTTGTATATCGATCCAAGACGTTTCAGTAATGCGTTTTCAGTGGCGATGACCACATTCCAGAGGCGGGTTACGAAACAAGCCCATTCTTTCCACAAGAAGTACTTCATTTCCTTTATTCTTAGACTTCTTGAGTTCTATATAAAAGATCCATCTATTTCACCCGTTGAGGGATTAAGAGCCACCTACTCGTTGAGTTACGTGCGTGATCTTACGTAGGAGATGGAGGGCTCAACTTGGATCAAAAGCGACCTTTTAATTGTTTTAAGACGAAGATGAACTCGGAGACCATGTTCCTATCTTTGCACGTTGGTATACATATATCCTGCGTACATGTGTCTATTCATGCACGTCTGCGTTGATGTACCTCTACATATGCGAACTGTGTCGTGCTCGTTGATTCGGCCAAAAGTCTGAAATAAGTAACTACGAAGTAAACTGAAAGTGGTTCGGAGTCCTCTGCAATAAGTAAGCTTCACAATTATTCTATGAAAACCCAACAAGCTACCTGCGCCTATATCTGTCATAACCGCAGAGGTCAGCCATTCACTGGTGGACGTTTGTGGTTAAAACACCAAAAGCAAAGGACCTCATCGCCGCGACCCTGAAAAATTCTCTGACATGGCAGCGGTAGTGTTACGCAGGTGACCAAAACCTCATGACCATTCTAAACTACTTGAATCTGGAAGTACTATAGTAACGATCTGCTGTAGAAAACATACATAACATATAAGTCCTCCACTAAACACCTAATAATGCAGACTGAGAGGATCAGGTACAACTTGATCGAAACGGCCCGGACGAGCAGACACCACCATTTCTATTATGTTGCAGAAGAATGGTTCCTTAAAACATGCGATGGTAGAGTTACGTAGGGCTGTAGCCCTCGCCTATACTTACTTAGCCATGAACATCAACTTTCCAAGAACCAGCAAATCGAATCGACACGGCTAAAAAAGTGTGGATCAATTCTGGCTTTGATGGTCCTCGTCTGCTCTCCAACACCAGCTATGATAAAGACGAAATCGGAGCATTCCATGTCGACTAGGACAACTTTTATGAGGACCACACTTCTCACATTTGTCTTACCAGCGAGTTCACGTAGAAGGTATGTCTGGATAACTTTAAATCTCAATCCATGGATTAGTATGTAAAGAGACGACAAATTAGGACCGCAATTCGTACTGACAGCCATGGCAACTAAAACATGCTAGAAGTCCTCCCCTTGGCTCACCAATTTCGAGAGAAATTTTTTCACAGAAAGGAAAGAAAGCCATATTATGCAAAAAACGGAATTCTACAACCACCGTGAACTTTCTGAAGAATTGAGATTCGTTCATATCTTCAGCTTGCTTTTAGAAAACTACCGTAACTGACAATACCGATCTGGAATACGACAAATTTAAACAATGTCTTTACAATACCGCTAAGAAGGGTGAGATTTTGAATCTCTTCAACAGATTCTGCCACTAGAGCAAACAAACACGAGTTCCCATGCCAACGTAGATTTACGAGCCACAGGCAATCACCAGCTTACGTCCCATACTTGAAAGTCGTTGCAGAGAAGTAATAAAAGATCTTGAGTAGGATGCAGTAGCAGTAGTGGCTGAAGTTGCAGAGAATAGGAAGAGAGTCGCAGACTTCGCCAACTGAACCACGAAGACGATCGCCTTCGGGCTCCTAGACAAAACAATTATGGATTCCAAAAAGGCAATCATGAAAATCGTTCATGACGTTTACTCCAACCTCCTCGACAGCTATGTTTCTCTGCTAAAGTGGATGGATGCATAATCACAATTACTTTCCCCTTCCAAAGTCCGATATATTTTCTTGTTGATGAAGAGCTGTACAGAACCGGGTTATCGCTCAAAAAAGACCTACACAGGATCAATCACTATCGCCCAATCGCCTGCTGTTTGTTGTTTTCAAGCTCTTCACTGGAGACCTTGCCAACGGGATAACCAGAATAATTGACCTAAAAATGCTACTTGAGTAGTTAAAGCTTCGATAATTCAGCAAACTTGGTGACATCCACACGGTAGTGACTCTTTTGCATATCATCAGTAAAAGAGAACCCCATATCTCATCTTCATATATTTAGCTTTCGAGTCAGGTGAAACGAAACGGTGGTAACGGAACCTACAGATATCTCCTTATTACACAAACATCTTCCACAACAAAATTGTCATATACGTTAAGAAATCGATAAGTCAACAACAATACGTCAAATTATTTACGGCCACTTTCGAGAATGTCGTTGGAAGAACACAATGGAAATAAACGTCGACGGCCAGCATCTGTTCCACTGGTGATGATATCGGTCTTATAACCTTTACATGTTAACCAGCTGGAACGGCTAATTTCAACAGCTCTTGTGGAAAAATGGATCTTTTTTGAACCCCCGAAAAAAAACGTCCATAACATCCGGATTCGTTTTTGTAGATGAAATGATGAAATGAACTACCTAGCTCCAGAGAAGAGCAGCATAATGACGAGAACAGTGGACAAGTAGTTCTGTGATCACTCTTTCGACTCTCCTTTCTACATTGATGTACAATGTACATCTTTGAGATCTTGACGCTACTTAAGAAGTATGAAAAAAACAGTTCGTATTTTTGAACGGGGTGCATGTGACACAGTTGTCAGAAGCGCCCTGCAATACACATATTCGATCCGGCGCTCCAGGGTCACGAAGTCTACCATCTCTCCGGAGTTGGCAAATTAGACTTGTCTGGGAGGATAGAAGCACTGGCTCGATACATCGATAGGCCGCTTTGAGTCAGTGTATAGGTCATATATGCATCCAGTCACCTCTAACATTGGTTAATGAAGTTAAGTGCAAGGCAAGCCCTACACGGATTGATCAACGCCGAGAGCTTTATCCTTTATTATTGAACATGCTTTTGAAATACTGGTACCAAGAACATTCCATGTCATGCAAGACAAGATGAATTCGAGGCTCCGACTTAGGTGAGCGACCATAGAATGTAGAAGCAAAACCCATAACGACGTCTTGATGGTCACAGCTCTTCATTGAGACTGCAGGAAGAGGGATAAAGCGGTTACCGTTAATCAACCCCTGAGGTTCGACTCCATCAAGCATCGTAGAGGTGATTAAATGTGTATCTGATTCGTACAATGATTTGCGATGGCTTACGGATTCATCAGGTCAGTGCTGCTACTCTCCCGAGCAAATCTGGTAACAATCTGTCGACTCCAAAGGGATGGAAAACTTGGATAACCCAGAGCACGGAATCGAACCAGAGACCGATCCAGTTTATATTGCAGGGTACCTCTAGCCATTACGCTATACTGATGCTCCATAACTGGACTCGGGCGGGATCGAACCGCCGACCTTCTGTGCGTTAGATAGATGTGATAACCACTATACGACGAGACCGGCAGAGTGCCAAAGATGCAACTACTGCTGTGAAATAAATCAGGGAATCAAGGGGAGAAATGTTGCTCCGCTCCCAGTTAAGGGAATCAGAAGACTGGTCTTGAGTGCGATCGAACCGCCGAGCTTCTGTGTGTTAGACAGATGTGATAAGCACTACACCACGAGACCTGCAGAGTATGTAAGATGTAGATGGTAAGACAGGGTAGTAAAAAAGAAATCTGCTTTTTGACTAGTCAAATTCGTCAGTTCCCCGGAGTTATGAGATAAAAGTGAGAAACGAGGAAAATGCTAAAACATGTTCACAAAAAAAGACGAGTAAAGGTAAATGAGCAGTGGGTGCAATCATGCGTTGGAGCGGACGATCCCGCTAGGACAGCAGCCGCGTCAGCCGCGACAAGATAGACCGGATGCGGAAGCCGACGACCGCATTCCGCCGACTGTCAACGGAAGAGTTGCCGCGGAAGCTCGTTCCTTAGTGGTAAACTTCCACATGTTCTATGTTCATCTCTCCTCGTACCGATCACTAGCTGATGCTCAGTTTTTGGCATATCCGGGCGATTTGATGAGGTAACGAAAGTGATCATAGAGAAGCTGGACGCAATCACCGCCATGGAGGTCTATCTGCGGTGACGAGGAAGGGCGGCCGCCTGCGAGGCGTCGCGACCGCGCGTAGCGGCGCGGTTCGCGGAATTCGAGCAGATCGATGCTCGCTCTCCGCGCACGTGTTTTTTTCCCGCGGTCTCCGCTCGTTTCGGTGCTTTCCGGAACGCGGACGGGCTCGTCCTGTCGCTTTGTCCCACTGCTCGTGATTGATTCCATCAAGTCTTAGGTTCACACGTCTTACAAGTGCTAAAAATGTCTTGGATTTGTTCCTGCTCGGTTCGCTTCACTTTCTCTCTCTTTCTATTCAAGTAGTAGAACAGGCGCACGTGTTAAAGACTACTTCAATAACTTTGTGATTTGCTCGTTTATTACTAAATGCTAACCTAAGTGCTTCCATGGAATCTTAGTGTTCCGTTTATTTGGTATTCAGGATCGAGCTTATGACGGTTCGATTTCCATACCTGGTTTTTTCTTCGTTCCTTGATTTGAGCTTCACCTGTGGTACAGCTGCTTCTGCACAGTTTACAATTTAGTGGCTGGCGACGACATCCGGGGCTCGTGGGGACGAGCTCTCGCTCGACAGCTGCAGCAGTGCATTTAGCCCCATATCCAGAAAGTGAGTACCGCTATGTTTGAGGGTTTTTTCATCGCTTTAGTTAGGTATATTTTTTGTTTTATTTTATTTGCGCCTTTTTCACGTCTACTGTGCGGATGGCAGCACTTCTCGCATTCAATTTGTTTCCTCGCATCCATTATCCACGAACATCTTCCAACCATTAAGTGTGACTTCGGTTGCTGCTTGAGGATTTTCATTTCATCTTGAATATCATAGAATACTGGTCAAGCAATTCTTCCTGGAGTCCTAAGATAGCCGGGCTGGAGCGTTCCTAATTTGATTGCAGAGAGTGATTTTTTCTCAGACAAGTCCAGTACCAATTTCTCGACCTCGGAGGGATGAGAGGCTTGGTTGGCCCGGAGCGGAATCGAGGTAGCGCCATGCTCGTGATGATAGACATCACTACACCACCGTGCTGTCCACCCCATTCGTTAGATAAGACGATTAAAATTGACTTTACTAAATTATTTTGAACGTCAAAGTTTTTATTACTGCAGTTTGGTTAACAAACTGAAGTGAGAATACAGTGCGGAAGCGTCGGTACGGTTCACACTTCGTAACTGTGTGTCTACATAAGCTATCGCTTGCGTTATTGATATCTTCATTGAAAGAGCCACATTTTCTGCGAAAAAAAATGCTTCCGATTTCCCCGGACCCCGCATAACCGGTTTATATCGCTTGGGTGGCAGCCCAGTTGTAAAATGTCTTGTAATAGAAAAGGATATTTCATGCGGGAAAGAGACTCCTTGTTTCTGTCTTTGTTCCCCTTCTCAGCCCGATGATAGTTTGTCTATCCTGGCCGCCTATGGTTTTAACAACAGCAAATTTCTATTTGTTCAAAGGTTTTCGCATTTATTGCGTCAATGCAAAAATCCGTTGTGTTTTTCTGGCCAAAGACCTCATACGGGACTTTTTTGGTTGAAAATACATCTCACGCTCTCGCAACGGATCGTGTTTCTCTACAATTCTCGATAATTTCTGGGTAACTAGAGTGCCTTACAACCCGAAGATTTGACTGCCTTATGGAAAACTTCAGCCTATCGTGCAGAGTCCTCGTAATTTTCCTGAACCATTTAATTCTGGGTTCATTCAAAATTCAAGTTTTTACTTTTTTACCCAAATATGGTGGCAGCAAGCATCAGCAATGCATTCAGGGAGTTATCATGTTGTCGTCGCCATCGGGGTTCCACTTGTTCGGATGCTTCTGCATTTCAGATACAAGCTCGAAAAAAGAGCAAAAAGATAGTTTCATGTATTCCAGGGAACCCAAATTTAATTAAGGTGCAGATTTTTCCAGAAATCAGAACGCGATACTGCAGGAAACGTGTTTCTTACTAGTACCAGTTGTCATTGTTCTTTTTTAATGAATGGAGTTTACTATGAGTAGTAATGCGTTTTTTTAATCTAAAAGTCAGTTTTTGGTTTCTTATTTCGATTTCAGTTTTGGTCCGAGTTTTGGTTTTGGTGTTTCATGTTATTTTCTCCGTTCATTGCTGTATCCGTTTTCTTCCTCGATTACTTGCTGCCCTCGAATAACTCCGTGACTCGCACGTAAAAGAGAACCACTTGCAAGGCTGCCTCAGGATTCGAGGGTGGATCTACACGACCATATTCAGTGATATTAATGAAATAAATCAAAGACCCCAAAATCCGAATCGAATCCGCAAATGCGGCGAGTTTCATGGATGGCAAATGCTTGGGAACGATTCGGATTCAAGAACTACTGCGATAAAGAGTTGTGCATGTTCAATTTCTTTAGAATTCCCACTTTCCAAAATTCTAAGGTAAGTTGTTGTGTTTATTCACTTGTTTATATGCATGTTCTAAGTTAGCAACTTACAACTGCAGTTGTTTAGTATTTGTGGTTACAGTTATAGTACGTTCTCTATGGCGTCTACATCAGTTCCGGAGAACTACTACGTCGCTCCCGTTGGAGAAACTCAAATGGTGATCTTGAAGCGATATGAAAACCTTCGGCTAATCGGTTCTGGAGCACAAGGCATTGTTTGGTTCGTCGAATTATCGTACTAGTCGAAAGCAACACTCAGTTTTTATTTTAAGCTCTGCTACGGATACAGTTACTAACAGGCCAGTTGCTATTAAAAAGTTGTCTCGACCCTTCCAAAATGTTACCCATGCCAAAAGAGCCTACAGAGAATTTATCCTCATGAACCTTGTTAACCATAAAAACGTAAGTGTTATTTTGATGTTTGATTTCTTCACTCTACTTTAATTTCTGCTTATTATTTTTCTGGTTCCCTTTCATAGCCATTATGTCATGAGTCATTATTTTATTACTTTTCCAGATTATTGGTTTGTTGAATGCGTTTTCTCCACAGAGAGATGTGGAGGAGTTTAGTGATCTTTATATTGTTATGGAGCTCATGGATGCCAATTTGTGTCAGGCACGTCTTTGCTGTTCTAATACGTTGGAATTCTTCGAATTTGCGGTCGAAACGAAGGGCCCGCATGGTGTTGTGGTGAACACGTTAGCGCCCGAAAAGGCTAATAGCGCGTTCGTTCCTCACCGCAGACACTTGCGGTCAGGTGTTTTGCAAATATCTGAGCGTCGTTGTGGTTGTATTTCGCGTAATATTCTGCCGTGAAAATTGTTATAGGCAGTAAAGAAAAAGTTAAAATTATTCGAATTTTATTCATTCCACAAAAATAATATCAAACAAGCAAAGCAGTTGGTGTCAGCATTCCCTTGCAGGTCATACAAATGGATCTGGATCACGAGCGGTTGTCCTATTTGTTATACCAAATGTTGTGCGGAATCAAACATCTTCATAGCGCGGGAATTATTCATAGAGTACGTTTTTCAGGACGTGAGAATATTCCAGCACAAGAACTATTTTTTCTCGAAGATGTTATGTTTAGATGATGATTTATTGCAAATTTGGTAATTTAAACAGTTTAAACCACATTATTTACAAATATGCTCTCACTTTTACGACAGGGTTATGGGAACTTGAAATTTTTCCACTAGCGTACTGCCTTTATTTCCAATTAGACACTTTTACGAGCAGTAATTTTGCCGTATTTCCTTTGATTTGGAGTACTTGTAAGCATCGGGAATTTGATCAATGTGAGCTAATTTAGGATTTAAAACCGTCAAACATTGTTGTTAAAAGCGATTGCACACTCAAAATACTGGACTTTGGGCTAGCCCGAACTGCTGTTGAAGCTTTTATGATGACTCCCTATGTCGTCACTCGTTACTACCGTGCTCCTGAGGTCATTCTGGGAATGGGATATGGCGAGAATGGTGTGTCTGTATCAATTGTTTGGTGAATGTGATTTGTTATTTCAGCAGACGTAAAAGTTCAGTTGGAGATATGGGTACGTTGTTCATATTTCCACCGTGTTTCATAGAGTGCTAAGTTGTTGAGGACTTTTGAGATAACTCAATTTCACTTTTGTTTCTATTCTTTCTCAGTTGCAGTTGATGTTTGGTCTGTCGGCTGTATATTTGGGGAATTGGTCAGGGGTCGAGTGTTATTCCCCGGTGCTGACCATATAGATCAATGGACAAGGATTATTGAGTTATTAGGGACACCAGACCCACAGTTCCTAAGTCGGCTGCAGACGACTGTGCGGAATTATGTAGAAAATCGACCCAGGTGAGTGTTTGCTTCTAATTTCTGTTTCTGTACCTATTAGGTTGAACTTCGGAAAAATTTACTTGTCCAGATATCAAGCAGTGCCTTTCGAAACATTGTTTGCCGATAATATGTTTCCTCCTAGTGCTGATAATGCACGTCTGACAGGTGTGGTTGTATTTAAGTAAATCGATTTCTAGATTAAATATTTGTGACTATTGTTATTTCTAGCTTCCAAAGCGAGGGATCTTCTTTCTCGAATGCTAGTGATCGATCCCGAAAAGAGAATATCTGTCGACGACGCACTATCCCATGAATATGTTAATGTATGGTACGATGAATCTGAAGTAAGTCGAAGTTCCTGTTGTCTTTTAGAATTTTTTGGCCGACATTTCTTCACAATTGAACTGGCAGCTCTCTAAACTGTCTGTTGCCATAACGGCACAAGTGTCTTCCTTTCTTAACAATCTCATACAAGTAAACATAGAAAGTGTTCTTTTCATCTGCTTTGTCTAATGTCGGTATGGCATGTAAGAGTTGGAAATCTACGGTTCAAATCTGAAAAATTTTTCTCGAGCACGAAGTGATAACCTTTTTTCTCCTACGCTTTGTTTGCTGATTAATAAAAACAATGAGTTTCTTTTTTTGCATCGGTTATTTAAATAAAAGTCGACCACTGGCTAAATGCAATCATGTTTAGACGCATCTGATCAACAGAATGGACTGCTGGTTTTTACCCTGAATTTACTAGCAACTGGTATTTGTATATAGATTTTTGCATGTATACGAAGGTTTTTTTGCATCTATGAGAATTATGTGCAGCACATCGATTACGAAAAGGGCATTTAGTTAACTTATTCGGAAATATGCGGGAGGTTGGTCGGTGTTGCTTGGAACAAACAAACAACAACTCTTAGTGAATGTCCCACAAACTCCTGCAGTACACCTAATCTCAGACAGTGGGGCCTAGTGAGGCACCAATGACTACCTTATATCCAGGAACTGTAAAGGTAGAGAATCTCATATGAATTATACTACCCTCTTCGTGCCTTCGAGCGAACGGAACTTGCTAGGTATCTGTGGTGCACGACAATGTCAAATGGACGTACTACTGATACCCGCTTTAGTCGTTGATACAATTACAACGATAATTGTGGACATAGAATTCTTCCCGGTGCTCTCTGTATTCAGCTGCATTTATATGTGGTGGTGAATTCTAGGAATCTGACCTGTGTGTATTGAACAATGTGGAATCTTTCCAGTGTTCCCCGTATAATATTCTCTTTGTTCAGTGGTGCGAAAATGGAAGAGGCAGAACCAGTTGATCAGGAAGGATTTCCACTAGGATTCTGCCGTACGGACCACATCTAAACTGTGTCTATTGTTAAAGAAGTTTGTCAAGAATATCACCTGCTCCCTGCCTCTTGACCTCCCTTGTCGAATTTAAACGTTCGACAGTGGCGGAGCGATTCTAATCCTATCGGCGCTCGTTGTCCAAAAAATGGACTCGTCCGTATAAGGACACTAGCCGACTTCTGTCGTAATCGCAACATAAGATACAGTTTCTCCATCGACTGCTTACCTTCATTAAAGCAAAATGGTCTGGACAAGATAACACGATCCCTCCAAAGTTGTTTGCAGTTGTATTCACCTATATCATCTGTAATCCCGTTGATCGCCAAATGACTCGAGCGGGCGCCAATAAATCTACCATTTTTCCCTGTCGCGTTGAAGAGTAGCTCAGTGGGTTCTGTTCGCTCTAGCAATTCGTTGTGCATCACATCTTTTTCCTAGACTTTTCGTGAAGGACTCTGACCATAGAGTCGGTGGTATTCCTGCAGTACGTTTGAAATCCCGAGGAATCTAGTCACTAACGGCTCTTGTCCATCGGTTGTCATCCATACGCATTACGTGTCCGGCCCACCTTATCTTCGACTGTTTGGCGTACAGAACCGCATCATCGATTTTTGATCGTCGACGCAGGTCGGAGCTTCGGATCTCTTCCCTTATTTTCGTGGCACGGGATACTCCTCACATCGTCCTTTCGACTGCGCGTTCAATAAGGCTGAGTCATCCTGTTTACTCAAGGACCAGGTTTCTGACGCATACGTTAACGCAGGAAGTACCGTTGAGTCGAAAACGTGGGTATGGAGTCGAGTGTTCTTTGTTCTCCTCACTACTTCTTCGATGCTCTTGAAAGCCCCTCAGGCCGCTCGCTCGTTTCCTCTCAACTCTGGAGCTAAGTCGTTCATCATGTTGATTTCCCGACCTAGATAGACATAACTGGGGCATTAGGAGATATTCGTTCCGTGGAGCGTGAACGGGGCATGCGAAACCAATCCGTTCGCATTTAAATGTAGGACTACTTGCAAAACTCAGGACTGCAGGTGTCTGCGATGGTGATGGAACACGCTATTACCATTTCCGAGGCCAACGCGTTCACCACCACACCATGCGCTGAGAGAAAGGCGAAATGAAGGATGCGCATGGTGTGGTGGTGAACGTGTTAGCCCGCAAAAAGAGTAACAGCGTGTTAGATCGTCACCGCAGAGACCTGCCATCCGAAATTTTGCAAATATTTCAGCATTATTGTGGTTTATTTCGCATAACACCATGCTGTGAACATGGTTGTACGTAGTAAATGAAAAACGCTTTCGGCTTGTACATCGTCCTTGAGCGGTCGGTTACTTTTTTCACTCCTACTTGCGTTTCTGATTTTGGTTTTAACATCTCTCCGAATCAGCTGGTAGGAAGACCGAGCGAAGGATTCGTCGCCGAAAACACCTTCCACTGATCTACATCGTGATGAAGACCTGAGTACGCCCTTGCAAGGTTAAGTCAGGACTCCAGGGAGGACCAAGTGCACGACTAGCAATAGGCCAGCCTCAGTACCCCGCACACTGGGTGCTCCCGTCTATGACGTCAGGCGGTGAGGCGACCGGTGAGAGGCCAAAAAGCCTCGGGTTACGCAGGACGTCATTGGAACCGGATCTGACGAACACACGCATGACACGCCATGGGGACTGTTTCTTACTATGCACGTATAATGTCAGAACACTCTCCAGAGACGCCGATCTTCATGCCCTTCTTGTAGCCGCAGATCGGATTAAATTTCATGTGATCGCATTACAAGAAATAAAAATCAGGAAGACCGACATACGCCAACTAAACAATGGGATCCTTGTGATCTGTGGAGAAAAGGACCCGTCACGAAATGTCGGTGGCGCAGGCTTTATCGTCCACCGTCCATTGTCCATCTCGTCGTCTCATACGTGATCCTTTCACCTCGCATAGCCGTCCTCCGTCTTTAACTGTCGCATCATAAGACCACTATCATCAACTGCTACTCACCGACCGACGTAGCTTATGAGAACGAATTAAATGCGTTCTACTATCAGTTGGAGGAAGTCATCCGCAATGATAAAGCATATCATAAATTTGTTGTTGCAAACTTCAACGCCAGAATAGAAAAGGCTAACGAGAGCTAATACGGGATTGGAAATTTTGGATAAGGAGAAAGAAATGAGGATGGGAACCGCCTCGCAGAACTCATGTCAGCAGCACGTCTCTTCCATGGAAACTCGTTTTTCCAGAACAAGGAAAGCCGTCGCTGGACATGGAAGTCTCCTAACGGCATGACTCATGCGGAGATCGACCACATTCTGACAAACAGAATATGGTTCCTACTTTACACCTAGGGAGTCCTGTCATTCTGTACTGGTTCCAATCACCGCCTTCTTCGCGCGAAGATTCGATTCAGCCGCAAACTGGAAAAGAACTCTCTTCATCGACCACGAGGAAGAAGTCTAGCTGTATACGATGAGAACATTCTGAACGCAGTCCGGTCCAAACGTGACTGGCAGATTAAAGAAGACCCGACCGACGACTGCGAGCTGCTTGTCGAAGAACTGAAAAGCTATACCGAAATCGCCTCAGTTCCTCAAGCAAGAAGATGGGATCGCTTCTCCATCACTACTAAGGAGTTACTCGAAAAGAGAAGGAAACTGAAGCTTGATCCTACTGCAACACGTTTAACATGGCTAGTAATAAATGCCAACTGCAGAAGAGTTTTGCAGGAAGATATACAACGGTACAAGCAGAAGAAACTACTGGAGCCAGCAGAGAAAAGAAGCAGTCTGAAAAAATACCGTCGGGACTTGTGTGATTATAATGTTGCTCTGTCGGCCTTGATGAACGAAGATGGGATCGTCAAAATTTTCCGCCTTGACATGGAACTAGTAGCGGAAAATACACTAACCTTTTCCGTTACACAATCCCCGTCTCGGACCCTAATATCCCCGCTGGAGAAAAACCACCTGGTATTCTTCTGTCGGAGGTTCGAGTTGCGATAGAAAGCATGAAAAGAGACACAGCTCCAGGACCCGATAATATTACCGCCAACTTCTATAGAGCTGGGAGCCACAATTTACATGTACTTCTCACGAATCATATGACAACCTACCTTCAAAAGGAAAAAATCTCAGACCAGTGGAGGACGTCGCGCACGGTCGTCCTGCCCAAGAAAGGAGAACGAAGGGATCTTCGTAACTATCGTCCCATATACTTATTGAATGTACTCTACAAGCTCTCCACGAAGATTGTCCTTTCGCGCATATCAAGGACATTGGATGAGGCGCAACGAATCGAGCAAACAGGATTTTGAAAAGGACTTTACTAAATGGACCACATGCAAACCGTGTCCAGGGTTATCGAAGTTTGTCGGGAATGCTACTTGCATTTAGTCCTAACCTTTTGTCGGCTACGAAAATGCTTTTGACAGTGTCGAAACGAATGCCATCCTATCAGCGCTCGTCGACCAAGGAGTGGACCCGTCCTACATAAGAACTCTGTCCGACTGTTATCGGAACTGCACTACGAAAATACAGTTGAAACCCATGGTGCCAAGGCGGGAAAACTGAATTGGATGAGTCTCTCATTGCAGAGACCGCCTCGTACGTATACCTTGGGCGATCAATGAACATGGAAAACAACATGAAGGAGGAAGTAGATAGAAGAAGATGAACAGCTTGGGCAGCATTAGGGCGTCACTAAGAAACCACCGACCAACTGATGGACCCGAGAATCCGCGCTCATCTCCTTGATTCAACGGTCCTCCTAGCTCTCTGTTATGCAGCAGACGTGGGTTGTTACTTCAACTACGTTAAGAATACTTCGAACTACTCACAGAGCACTTGAGTGATGTCTTCTGAAATATTACCGGCACTCTCAATTTGTGGCCGGAATACGAAACTCTTACCATCGAAATCTGTTACATCTTCGAGATCCAGGAGAATATACATCGACAGCGAAACATAGATGGGCCGGTCACATAATGAGAAGAACAGACGACAGATGAACGAAAAGAACAGTAGAGTGGACTCCAAGAGAATGCAAACGTCCACATGGACGACCACCTGCACGTTGGGCGGACGTGTTCGTAAAGAAAGTTAATCAGCTGTACCCGCAGCTGCAGTTGTTTTACAGATCACGGTACGAGACTCGTAAACGCTACCATGGTCGAGCAAGACCACCACCATGGACTACGATTGCGAGAGAAAGGAACGAATGGCGTATGTGATGGGGTCCTCACAGCTAGTGAAGCGGACCGTCCAGGTATCCATGTATCCAAATAAGTAAATGAAAAAGTTAACACTGTATGGTTATTGTTACGTTGTTCATTTATTCACGATAGCTGATGCTTCGACAGATTTCTCCTTGTTCAGACTCTAAAAAAGTCAAGGTAATAGCAATCTAGCTACCTTAAAACTTTTCCGTAATTCCAGTGAAGAAAATCGATGTCTAAATTTCAGTGGCAGTGGAAACAGTTTCTTTAGATGCTGGCCGTTTTTAATTAATCTCCACATATTGATGGAGACCAACCAAACCACACAGTTCACATGTGTGGGAAATTTCTCTCTCTCACGTAAAACGATCAGCCCGAGATATTCTGCTAGATCATGCTTGATAACAAGTGGTTTCTCTCTTCGGTTCATCTTAGGACTTTTGGAATCTATCCAAAATGCCTGAAATCTGTGGTGCTCTGAAGTTTTAGATAACTGTGCGAGGTTTATGACTTCTACTTCAAAATCTCTGCTGTGCCTTCGTTAGTTCTCAGTTAACTAATAGACTCGAGGCTTCCTGCTCACTTTTTTATGTTATGTACAACGACCGCGCGTTAAGGACAGTTGGAAAGTACAGTGATATCGAAATAATAAAGTGATTTGGCCTTACTAAAAAGCACTTAGCTTGAGGAGCTTCCAAAACGTGTACTTAGCAGCTGCAACTAAACTCGTGTGATAGTTTCCAAACTTTTTTCCATACGAATCAATGCTTAATTATTGAATCGCTGCTATCTCTGTGTGCAACTCAACCATCGAGACAGCGGTTAACGCAGCATTCTTCAGGTTCATGCTCCACCACCTGGCCAGTATGACCTATCTGTTGATGGAGAGCATACTGTTGAGGAGTGGCGAGGTAGGGAACGAATTTTCATCTAGATTTTTTTGTGTATTGTGCTTACATTCTGTGAAACGAGATACCTAAATTTTTCCAGTTGCCGATGCAATGTTTGCTCTGCAGAACTTTCTTTTTAATTGAGTAGGGAAGTAATTTCTTCAAATTTATGAAGGAAATATTTGATCATATGGTTTCTTCGGAAGTGGACCTCTTTCATAATGTAAAGGTAATGATAAGGAAGCTGTAAGATGTTTTGTATTGATACTGTGGTAATACTTTCCTGAGGAATGAAATGAGTAATGATATTGTTGATGAATACGTATTAAGACATGTCGACTAAACGAACGCAGAATCTAAGATCCCATAGTACAAAATTTAGACTCTTTTTTTACACTAAATGTACATAAAACTTTGGAGCAAGTGTAATTGTGAAACCGAAGTTCTACTTCACCAGCGACCATATCATAACTTCAACATGATGGAATTTCTTCTATAAATACCGTTCTTCTATTTTGTTCACTTGCTGTTACTATTTCTTTGAAAGCTTGTAGTGGTAAAATATAGAAAAGGATTAAACGCGATAAAAAATACAACCACAGGGATGCTGAGTTACGAGCAAAACTCGGAACCTCTGTTGGGTACCGAACACACAATTACGCTACCCTAGGCTCGCATGCTATCCACCACACCAACCGAGGTCTTTGCTTTGCCTTCCTTTCAACCTTGTTTTTGTTGTATCGTTGTTATCACCAATCATCTGTCAACAGCTATGATCTGGGAAGCATAAATCGACACTAAACGCAGATAAGCAGAAACTGCAATTGAAAGCCCAACGTTTGACCTTTTATTTGCTGCCTATTTTTTCATGACAGCGAATTACGTGAAATTCAGCCACAGTCCTTGCCCATTGCCTTAATGTATGCGTCAGAAACCTTGTCGCTACGTAAACATGGTGAAAGGCCACTCAGCGTTATAAAGCCTACAATCGGAACGACGATGCTAGTAGCATCCCGTATTACGCAAGTGAGTGAGGTGATCCGAAGCTCCGACCTACGTCAACGATCAAAATGAGCAACACCGTACTACTAGCTAGATTATCGATGATAGGTTGGACCAGACGCGTAGCGCGTAAGGATGACAGCCGATGGACAAGATCCGTTAATAACTGGATTCCTCTGGATTTCAAACGGGCAGGAGGAAGACAACTGACCTTATGGTTAGAGCTCTTAACGAAAACCCTAGAAGAAGGATATGGTGGCCAGTAAGTACCCAGGACGAAAAGAACCCACTTGGGCGCTCTTACATGCGATAGAGAGAAATGAAAGATTTACTGGAGCTCTTTCGAGTTACTGGACGATCAACGATACTACAGGTGATACTGGTGACAGGTAACAACCACAGTGATGCTGAGATAGTTGCAAGACTCGGAACCCCAGACCAGATTCGAAGCAACGATTACGGTTTGCAAAGGTTCACGTGTTACCTACTGCACCACCGGGGCCCTTGCTTAATCTTTCTCTTAGCCAGTTTTTTTTTTACTCTAACGGTGCTATCAGTAATCACACTAGTCAACAGGAATGACGAACTCAGCTAAACTGAAGCTACAATCGAAATCACGATGTTAAACTTCTTATTTACTACTAATTCTTTTTTCACGTGAAAGTTGAACACATGAGTTGCAAATATATCAGCATTATTGTGGTTGTATTTCACATAATAACCCCCGAAGAAGATTACTAGACATTTAAGGAAGGGTTGAATGTTTCAAATTTTGTTTAATTCCCGGGTAAGGGTAATCGCAGATTCGAAGCCCAATGGGTTTCTGTGTTTTGCTCATATTTTAGCATCGTTATGGTTATATTTTTGTTTATACTATGCCGTGAAGGAAGACGGGGAGTAAATAAGTGTTAAAACATTGAGATAACAGAAATTTAATAAGCGCAAATTTACTGAAAACCCCTTCCGCTCATATTCTGTGTGACGTCTATGCAGTTTTTTATATAAAGTCAATTACCATTTGGAACTATTAAGTTGCTGGAAAGCGTATGTTTTAATCTTAAGGTTTGAGTGCGCGCATTTCAGTTCTTACTAAAATTTTCTTAAACACTTTAATGAACCTTTTCCTGAGTCATGAAGCGTGATACTAGATCCGCTACAATTCCCACTCGTAATTTGCAAGTTTCTGCAAGGTTTACATTCTGTGCACTACCACGTTGGGGCTTTCTCAAGTTATCAGATGTATCTGTATTGTTGTCAGGATGGAGGTGATTCATGGCACTGTTTTACTCTACATTTGGCTTCTGGATTGAAATGTCTTTCACGGCTTTGGATACTCTTCAAGAGATCAAATCCCTCTTCACAACATATTTTTAAGCCCAGTGAGCTCTGCAACAAAGGGAATGTTGTGAAATGTTTGTAGAATGAGCATCGTTTATCGAAATGCGATCTGTTACAATCTTCATCTCTGTGTTAACGTGAAAGATCTTGTTTTCTTTATTCTCCAAGTCTTTGAAAGAAGCATCAGCTTTATTTATTCAACCTTTTCTCAGTCACTAGGTGTTCAGATGCTTGAGAGATTTTTTCTGTCTGCGAAATGTCTGGTGAGTATGAAGCATGAAGCAGAATATCTAATCATAAATCTTTCAAGTGTTACACTTTTGAGTGTGCGACGTTCCATCGAATGTTGAATTGCATGCAGCTGGGTTTGCCCTTTTCGATTACCAATGTTGTTCGCAGACACTACATTTTCAGTACATTTTATCAATTTCCTGGAAATGGTTGTATGCTATAAAGCCTCACTAGGGTTAAGGAAGCTTGACATTTGAGACCAACGCTTATGAAAACCTTTAGGCAAAAGTTTTGCTTCAAAAGTGTTTCAATACTTTACTTTTGTCGAACCTTGCGAAACATGTCATCGCTTATCTTACACGGTAGAAATCTAGTCGTACGTCACTGTGCGGTTATAAAACGAAATTCTCGTTTTTCTCGCGTGAAAGAGCGAGCGAGCCAGACTTCATGGCGATGATTTCTTCACCTCTTGTCCAATTTATGCGGCATTCCATCTTCGATTTTTTTTCAAACTTTGCATTTGTTTGAGGTATTCCAAACCTGTTATTTCTCAGACTTTCTAACCGTTTTCTGTGGATTTGGTTCATACATTATCTTCTCATGGTGTCGTTTTCGAGGTGCCTTTCTTGTTTCCCATGCCTTCGGGAACATTATGGTACGCGGTGAAGTATATATTCATTAAATGTTGCATAATCAAATGCGACTCAATTGTTTGGGGCCGGATTAGCTTCCCCGTCATTTTCGCATCAACAGAAACTGATCAAATCAAACAAATCGCTAAAAGATAGAACGAAATCTGCGTTTCAAATGCACTTTTTTCACAATGGGTACAAAACTGTTTGACTAATTAGTTGACGCGTTTTCACATTTTGAAGGCCTCAGCACTTTCCCAGTTTGTTTCGATGCTTTGCAGCGCTCTTCTTAGCGATGGTCGGTTTGAGCGTAGATTAAACAAAAGCCTGAAAATCTTTGGAATTGTTTGCTCATTTACATTTTTAATCTCGCAACCAACAACGTATTTGTACACTAGTTGTCATAATACAATGCACTTCGTTATGTAATTAGCCATTCAATGACTTCCTTATAACAGATTCGGGCGCACAGTTGTGACGTTGACCTTAACCGTATAATTCTTTAACACCCACAATGCCTCATAGTAGTCTTGCTTTTCCCGTTATGGGTAGAGACTAATGAATGCTTCTATCTGTTTTTCCACAGTTGCATGTTTTTCTGGTCTTTCTCTTGTCTTTACCTATTGACCACGTCTAGGGTCCCAAATTTGAATCACGAACACTTCATAAAAGTGAGTAATTTCTATGAAGGAGGGACTGCCGATCCGCAGCTTAGGTGTTGTTATTGAGGGCCCATTGGTAGTGAGGAACAACTTTGGGCGACCAGAGATTCGTCCTTTACCTCTGTATCTTCAGTATGTTTCCTTCGATGAGTAGTCTGTAGATATCTTGAAAACTGATTTTCATTCAATCTCGGTGACAATAGCTGCGAAAACAATGTTATAACAATAAAACAACAATCGAGTAAAAAATAGTTGATTATTTCTGACGTGGTTCAATGAAAGTAGGTTTGTAAGATATCATTTGTCATCCTACCTGCCAGCAAATCCAGTACCGACTGGTGCACGACGCAGTGCGCGCCCAGAGTAGATCATATTGGAGGCAGGAGTCGATGAGCACCTTTCCTGTATAAAAGGACACCGCTGAGTGAAGTTTGGCTTTCGAGCGATGCTTCCTGTATCGGATTCGTGTCGACGCGACTACGACTAGCAGTAGGCTAACAATTCCAATCAATCCGGCTTTGAAGAAGAGGAACATGTTGAAACGCTAGCGGATTAAGTGTTAGCACTATGTTTGGATGATAGACGAGTTGTCTTTTCGTCATTTTCAGGAATTAAAAGTTGGATACTTTAAAAAACGCACAAGAAGATACAGAGGATCAGAGACGATGCGTAGACCGTAGAAAACGACAGAAATGAACGAGAGATTACATAATTAAGCGGAATTATAACCAAAAAACAAAAGGTGAAGCGCAGTACTTTTTGGAATACACAACAGTCAACAATTCACCTTCGTAGCACCAACCTACTGATTTTCCGGTGCTTACAAACCTTTTTCGTTTTTTTTTTCCAAGAGGTTCACATCTCCAGCAGCGAAGCAGGTGAACAAAAGTGATTTCGGACATAATGATTTCCCCAAGTGTTCGTCAATATGTGTTGTTTCTTGTTTGCTTCGAATTACTTTGGAATTTTTAAACTGCACTATTTCTTAGTTGTTAATTCCAACAATTTCAAATTTAAAACTATATCAGGTTTATAAATCCTTGAACGTACGTAGTTGTCAAGCAAATTCATTTAGAGCTCAAATTTTTGAAATTTTCTACCCAAGCATGACTGCCACAAGTATCTACGATGCATTCTGGCCTTCGTTACGTTCTGCCATACTCCTTTTGAATAACTATGCTGTTCGAGGTGCAAGCTCCGAAACGAAGCTTCTTCAGACTTAGGGAACCGTTAGGTAGAAAATTGGCTGAAAGAAAGGCAAAGCCAGGACAGCAATGTTGTAATATATAACACGCGAACCCCAGGAAAGGTGATCACGATTCGATCAGGCCTGGGGTACAAGTTTGAAAATGTCTGAGCATCATAGTGGTTGCATTTCCCTCAAGACTACCACATTTTTCTCATGGCAAGGTATGATGTGACAATACGTCCACGAGGATGCTAAGAATGAGCAGAACTTGGAACCTCAGCTGAACTTCGAACCCGTGATTACCCTTTCCGCGGGCTCACATGCTCACCAACATAGCGATCGAAGCCTTTCCTTTGCGTTTTTAGCCAATTTGTTAGTCTATCGGTGCTATGAACAGTATTTGTTTAAAGTTGGAGGTAATAGTTGTTTTCGGTGTCGTGGTGTGCATTGAAATCTTTATCGCGTTGTGTAAGGACATACTTTTTAAAATGAGTTCTCGTAAGGTGATTGCTAACTATTTTTAATTTGATACTTTTCAGCTATGCTATTCACTGAGCTCCAGAATTATTATAAGACGCACGACGTATACGGTGTAAATCAGCGACGATAAACGGGTTAATATGCTCTTATTTTCACCTTTAAAAATGTAATCCTTTCTTGAAATCCTCGTTTGTGATTATACTCTCTTATAACTCATCTACACTTTCGACTCTTTTCTCATATCTTCACGTTTTGGTGAAGTAAAACTGCTAATCCCACGAGCCTTAAATGTTAGCTCATTGTTGTGAATATTTGCTGCAAATTATTCATGAGTAATAATGTGGTTTATTTTGTCAACTTTTTCTTGGTTACTTGTCTCAAATAGTTCTGTGATTACGGCCAAAATCAGCTTTACCACACTAGTTCATGCTCGATGATTCTATCTCTGTTGTTGTGTTGTCGACGAATTTCTTCGGTTCTGTTTCTCATAAAGAATAGCTTTCCATAACCAGATGATTGTTCTCGCGTTTCGTCTCGCGTTGCCTTCGATAAAAGGATCTATTGATACCTTTTGAATACGCAAATATACCAAACACTTGGTGCGATGCGCACGAGGAACGGGTACAAGAATTTATTAACCGGATGGTTTGGTAAAAAATCACCCAAGATCAGCTTTCAGTGTAGTAAGCAGGGTCCAGGCTGGTTGATATCGACTCGGATCAATCAGGTTCTGAAGAAGGCGAAGGCAACAAGATATTGATCAAGTAAATCTTCTGTACTGACCAAAGTTAACAGCCAAACACCCCCATAAATCCGAACATTTTTGTAAACGATGGGTGCGAGGAGAAGTACACGATGTGCTGTCATCTGCACAGTATGTGGTGTTGAGTTATGTAAAATAAAGAAATGAGCAATATTTCTTTTCCCAAGGTCGACTTTCTGTTAACCTCGGCATTGATTGATAATTCGATGTTTTCTTCAATAAGCAGACACGAGGTTGTTATTATGTTATTATAGAATTTATTACGATACAATAGCTGACGTTTCGGCGGTTTCTCCTTCTTCGGAGCCGCTTATTCGTTGTAAGTATTCCAATTAGTTGCTGGAGAGCATCTGCACAGGGTAATATATGGGAGGGCGAATAAACGGCTCTGAAGAAGGCGAAACGGCCGAGACGTCAGCTATTGTACCCTAACAAATTCTATAATAACAACCTCT
>UYYA01004057.1:0-42914 GCA_900624975.1 Angiostrongylus costaricensis | reverse complement strand
CGAATAAACGGCTCTGAAGAAGGCGAAACGGCCGAGACGTCAGCTATTGTACCCTAACAAATTCTATAATAACAACCTCTTGTCTGCTTATTGAAGAAAAACATCGATTTACCAATATTTCTTTGTTCATGATAGAACTTCCTTCAGTAATTGTTGTATTCACAAAGAAGCTGTCTCATCTGGATTCATGACAGATTTCTTGAAGATGCGGTAGAATCTCGACAAACAACTAGTTAGGTAACAGCGAATTGAAGGATAAAGAATAAATCGTTCAGCGTGGATCTATTTCTTATAGATGCGCAGTACATTTTCAACGAGCCTTCTCTTCATGTCTGCGATGGCAATTGAATACGATGGGAAATATGTGGAGATTGTAATGAAACCCAACAATTTTTTCAATTCAAGAAAACAAAAACAGATTTGCCCCTTAGTACAAAAGTTCCGGTAACCACTTTTCTTTCAAACATTTCGAAGGCTTTGAACACCTGCATCACCGTTCTTCCAGTTGATGACTGAGTGAGTCGAGCGGAGGCCAGTAAATCTTTTCGCCTTGTGGCATGCAAGAGTAGCCCAGTGAGTCCTGTTCGGGAGTCGTTGAGCACCATCTCTTACTTATAGAGTTCTGTAACCATTGGGTCGGTCGCCTTCCTCCAGTACATTTGACAACCAGAGCAGTCCAGTAACTAACGGCTCTTATCCATCCATCCGTTGTCGTTCACACACATAACGTGTGCGACCCACTTGGTGTGTAGAAGGACGTCTTGAATTTTAAGTGGTTAACTTTGGTTACCTCGCAACGGTTTACCGCCTCATAGCGGCTGGGAGGTGTTCCTGGGTGTCGGACTGCGATGTACAGTGGGGGGATTCGTCTCCCCGGCAGGGTCTCCCAAGCTGAGAAGGAGTCCGGCGGTTCCATTAGGAAATCTGGCTAAGAGTAAACCAATACCAGGATCCACCACTGTCCTGGTATCAAAGTTGCATGGTAGCAAATCTCCCTCTGATCTACAAGGGCTGCGACTGCCTGCAGTGGTGACGACTTGGGGCAGACTTTGGCCAGGCTGTCCTCGGGATTCGCGGGAACAACAATGGTTTAACCAGCAAATCTCCGAAAAATGTTGATTATGCTGGAGGCCACACAACTAGTGAGTACGGGCCGTTCATGTATCAAGTAGCAAGTAACGTAGGACTTTTGATCCCTACTCTCACTTGGGTGGTACGGGTTACACCTAGCACAGTTTTCTCGACTGTGCGTTCAATAACGTTGAGAGATTAACCTGCTTAGGTAGCGGTCACTTTTCTGACACAAACGTGAAGGCAGGAAACACCGTGCAGTCGAAAAGATGGGCACCATCGGGTTTGCTTTGCGGTACATCCTCGATGCTCTTGAGAGCACCCCATGGCACTTGTTTCCGTCTGCTTAACACTGGAGCTGAGTCGTTAACCATTTTGACTTCCCGACCTACATAGACGTAGATGGAGCGTTTGGAGATACTCGGATCGTTAAACATGAATAGGGCGTACAATACCAATTTGTTCCTCACCAACATCGTTTTCGTGAGATTTAGTCGAAGACCAATTTTAACAGGCTTTATCAAAGTCTGCAAGCATTCGTTCCGCTTATCTAATGTTTGGTGTTATAAGAACGATGTCATCAGCAAAACGAAGATAGTGTAATTGCCACCCGTCGATTTTCACTCCCATATCCCATTCCAATATTCGCATTGTGTTCTCGGGTGTGGTTGTAAATAATTTTGGCGAGGTGGTGTCGCTCTGCCTAACCCCTCTATTGACGTCGATGTTGAAATTATTGTAGAGTGGTAATGTATTGGTTGCGAAAGTTTTATACAGCTGACGAAGAATCTTTATATATTGAATAGAGGACTCCCTGGCTTTCCATGGCTTCTACGCCGCTTCCATGTCAACTAAGGCAAAAGCTTTCCTTAAATCACTAAAACTGAGACCGAGCATGTGGTACTCTTGCGATACTTCATTGAGTCTTGTCATTGTATGGATGTGGTCCATCGTGTTGAATCCTTTTCGAAACCCTACTTGCTCATATGGCTGTCCTTCAATCAGTGTTTTGTCGATACTGTTTGGGATGACCGGAGTGAAAAGTTTGTAGACGTCAGACAGCAAGCAGAATGGGCGATAGCTACCGATATAGTAGAGGGCACCCTCCTTGAACAATAGCACGGTCCAGCTGGTGTTCCATTGAGTAAGGACCTTGCATTCAGACAGGTAACGTGTGAAGAGCCGAGCCAGTGTGTTTACGAGGACTGGCGGAAGGTTTTTCAGGTGTTCAGATGTCATCCTGTCCGGACCTGGCGCTGTTCGATTTTTCACCGGCAAGCACATGGAATTTCGGAAGGGAGAACCGATGGTACGACATGTCCCCCACCCCTTATTTCATATGAGGACAGGAGGACGTGGCTACTGAGGAATTCTGACTAGTGATCGTGAATGATTTACTCCATTACCTTTCTGGACGTTGTAACAGCTACATCTGGGCGTCGGATTGGAATAATCTTGATTTTGCGATTGGCGAAGCTTCGGCAGGCTTTGCGAATGCTTTTTCCAGCCTCTACAATTTTGGCCATAAATGCTGTTCTTCCTCTTTAAGTTCTTTTATCGCTTCTCTATATTGTTTTGCAAGCTTGGACGTCAGTTGGCGATTCCCTGTAGTTCGTGCGATTCCATGCTGACGTATCAGCTCGAGTGTTTCTAGGGACAGGCGGGTCTTGGTAACTTTCGAACTCTCAGCTTTCATAGAGCTAACGTGAAGATGTTCAATGGGCCGATCTTATTTTTCACCGATGTAATCGAAAGCGGCATGTTTTTAATAGCCAACTAGTGAATTGTACAAATTCCAGTTTATATTGGTTCCGAGGCTTCAGTTTTCGAATTTAGCAGCTTTTTCTCCTTTCCGCGAGAAATAGAATCTTGCACGAAGGAGGCGATGGTCGGATCCCGTGTAGAATTTTGGGACAACAGCTACATCGGCAAGGCATAACCTTCTATTTATTATGGTGTGGTCTATTTCGTTATGGTACTCTCCATTGGGAGACTCTAACGTCCAGCGTTGAGGGTGCGTATTTTGGAATTTCGGGTTACCATGGATGGTCTTCGTCGTCATGATAAACTCAGACAGCAGCTCACCCTTTTCGTTCCGTTCCAATCCGTTGTTTCCAATGTGATGCACTTCAGACGTTCTTAACGGGGCTTTTTAGAGTTTAGAGGAATGAGGTCTCTTTATTCTGTGTTTGGGTTGTTGATACTCACGTATAGCTTGTTGATATGTAAGTGGAAGCTGGGTGCACTCATGGGTAGCTTTCCAGTCTCTTCCACTGAAGACGGTGAGCTTATTTGTGGAGGGCAAGTCCTAACCGACTCCTATATAGTTCTCTATCACCGATTGCAGGCTTTTGGCCAAACTGACTCGTAGAATACAAACCACATAAACGATTACACATCCACGCACGCATGAATGAATTCTCCCTCCTAAACACAGAAGGTATGCACTAAATCAGCGCAGCAGGCACAGGGACTCCACTCCCTGGATCCACGTGCCTATTGCATAAGCCTGATGTCGCTTATGCTACGCGATAAACCCTTATCCAGCAGCTGGGGACGCGCCATGTTGCCTCGCGATTAACCGGCATGAGATCCCCTCTATGTGGAAGACGCACTAATTTTTTTTCAATAGAATCGAAGATGTAGTGAAGAGGATGAAGAATACTGACTTCGTGTACACCTTTTCGAATCCACGATTCTCCCCGCATTAATCCATGCGTCCGTAATCTGGTCGCTATGTAAGCAGGATGAAAGGCAACTCAGCGTTATGGAACGCGCAATTGGAAGGAAGTTGCTAAGAATGTTCATTAGCACGCAGGTGAGAAAAGGAAGCTCCAACTCACGTCAACGATCAAAAATCGAAGATACCCTTCTACACGGCAAACTATGGGCAATAAGGTGGCCCGGACACGTAATGCGTATGGACGACAACCGATGGACAAGAGCCGCTAGTGACTGGACTCTTTGGGATGTCAAAATACTGTAGAAAGACCACCGACCCAATAACCAGAGTTCTCAACGAGGGTCTTATAAGAAAGATACGATGCTCAACGAGCTCGTAGAGCGATGAGAACCCACCGGACCTCTCTTATACAGTACAAGGAAAATGGAAGATTTACTGCCGCCCACTCGAGTCACTCGACAATAAACGGGATGACAGGTGATTCAGGTTGTATCATAAATCTAGTGCACAAGCCACGACATTGTTAGCGCAATTCCTTAGGTATATTGTTTCAGTCATTGAACCACCTTACTACGTATTTTCCTGTGCATACCGTTCTCAACCCTACTGCGTGATTGCTGTGTTAATACCAGGTATGTAAACGGATGAATTACCCAAGTTTGAGAGATCACGCCTGACTATGAATTTAATAGACTCGCGAGGCAGAACCGTCATAACAACAACAACAACAACAACAAAATTTTACTGTGAAATTTTCATCGTACAAAATAACACTGAAAGTCATTGATAAACAAAAGCCCTGAAATAAAAGCAATAGAGGTAGAAGAGGAAACAACCTAAGTAAGATAACTGGAAAGAAGTAAATTGTAACTATCTCGCTGTGAGATCTTCCAAGTACTGATTCAGATCAATTGGCTTCCCACTAATCTCGGTAAAACAGACGTGTCCACTGTCATATATTGATATCACCAATGGATTTTCTTCGGCAGAGCGATGAACATATGAGCAGTTCATAGTACTACCACGTGATCTGTGAAAGAAAGATCGAATAGTGCGACTGAAAGAGAATATAGTCAGGTTACTAACAATATTGCCTAAAGCTGAAGTCAAACTTTACATAATAAGTACAATAAAAAAGTCAGCGTTTTCTTCTTGAATTAAGAGGAAGAATTATGGATTTAAGAATTATTAATTTATTAAACTAATCGATGGGAGTGAGCATACACTTCCCACAAAATCCAACTAACTTTAATGGTCCAATTACATCACATTCTTTCTTTCATCACCCTACATCAAATGTTTCACATTACACGGATCTAAGCACTTTTTGCACTCGACTCGATTCCTTACACCCATCATTCACGAAGATTTCTGGAATTTTCCTCTCCATATGGGTTCGGCTGCTGCTTGACGATTTTGATCTTCGTAGCGAATGTCGTTGAATGCTGGTCGAGTCGATTGTCTGTGAAATCCTGGTACAGTCGTGCTCGAGCATTCCTAGGCTGACTGGGGGGAGCAGTCAGATCGCTGACAAGATTAGTACCAATTTAAGGACCCAGGAAGAATGATAAGCTTGGTGGGCTCCAAGCGGCGAGGTCGAATCACAACGTGATAGTTAGGCCTTCTGCTTAAGTAGTATCACTACCCGCTAATCGTCCATGTTATTATATTATTAACACTAGAATATAAGTGTGGTTAAAAACATCGTTACTGAAAAGGTAAGGTAGCGTGCAACAGTGGGCAAAGCGGACAATAGCGCTTTCGATCCCCAGCGCAGACATCTGCGGTCCCTAGTTATGCAAATATCTTAACATTATTATGGTTGTATTTCACATAATACCCTGCGCCATGGAAAATTGTAGTAGGCAACAAATGACAAGTTAACATTGTTATTTTGTTATTCAAAAGCATTGTTAACATATGAAGGTTTTTGTTTTGACATCAGTCTCTCAGGTACCTAAAAAGGAACAGCCGGCGAGAGGTCCACTGAGTATTGTGGTTGTGAAAGAGTTTTGTAGCTCAACTGATTCAACAACTTCTGAGGCGTTAGTTGGGCAAAATGTGTTCAGACAGTGGCGCAAGAGGAGTGAAATTTTTTTTGTTGTTGCGTAAATCTGAATCCAAATATTATACTTTACGCAGGATTTGATCAATTCTGCGATATTTCTCCTCTATCATAGTTAATTCACCATGATTGAAGACATTGTAGTGCATGATTCCTTTCACCGAAAACGAAGTCATTATAACCATATTAAACAAGCCTCTCGGCGTTGATCTTAGGGATGCGTCGTGTATTCGACTCCATTAAGCATCGTTGAAGGTGAGTGAATGCATATCTGGCCTTTACGATGACTCGTGGTGGCCTACCGATGTATTCAGCTAGTGCTGATATCCTTCTAGACAAGCCTGGTACCAATTTCCCGACCACAGAAGGAGGGAGGCTTTGGTAAGCCTTGAGTATGGGAATTGATCCCATATCTATTGCAGGGCGCCTCCGACCACTGCGCTACACGGGTCCATATTGTAACCATGCACTGATGGAAATATAGGGTCTGCAAAGTGCTTAGAAGCTTCAACTCGATCCAGTTACTTAAACGTCGTTCCCTGTCACGATCCACTTTTCACTATGCGTTACAGAGGGTTGAGAAGTGGATCGTTGTTAATGTTTGAAACAAACGAAGAGTGGATTTCACAACGAAAAACTGGCTTTTGTTGAAGACGAGTGATACCCACTTCACGGCCTCTTTCATTATTTTAACATCTTCCAAATGACGAACGATTGTTGAACTGTGAATGCTAATGCTTCTAAAATCAGCTAAGAACATATTTAAGGGGAAGGTTCGACTATCGACTTCGGATGGGTTGTTCCCCACTGCTGAACGACACCCACGACCGTCCGCCCCTGGTATGAAACCAATGTAGGCAATTTCGTAAAAAGCGCTTGGAAGCAATTCATTAATTTAGGACTCAACACATTTTGAGTCGATAAAGTTGCATTAAATCTCAATTCACAAAGGGAAACGATATTTTTGACGGTATCATTTGAAACTCTCCCAATGGTTTATCGCCTCATCGTAGCTGGGAAGTGTTCCTGGGTGTTGGGCTGCGATGTACAGTGGGGGGATTCGTCTCCCCGGCAGGGTCTCCCAAGCTGAGAAGGAGTCCGGCGGTTCCATCAGGAAATCTGGCTAAGAGTAAACCAATACCGGGATCCACCACTGTCCTGGTATCAAAGTAGCATGGTGGCAAATCTCCCTCTAATCTACAAGGGCTGCGACTGCCTGTAGTGGTGACGACCTGGGCCAGACTTTGTCCAGGCTGACCTCGGGACTCCAGGGAACCACAATGGCATAACTAGCAAATCTCCGAAAAAGTGGAGATTATGCTGAGGTCTGCACAACCTGTGAGGACATGCCATTCAAGTATCAAGTATCATTTGAAACACTCTGAAATCTTTGTAACTTGAGTTATAGAAAAAGAATTACATGATAAATTAGCGAGCAAGAAACAATCTTTAAAATGATATTCAAGAACAACGCAAGTAAGAAATAATTATTACGAAGTACATGTGTTATTTTGACTATGAAAAAACCTGCCACTTATTTTACATCCACCTATGTTTTAAAACATTAAACTATGCAAGTACTAGAAACTAACTCAGAGCAAATGACAACAAAAGCTGGTGGCGACGGCCTGCTGTGTGTAAATCGGTCTGTGAGAAATACATCGAAGTCGTAACGGCGATCAGATTTACTGAAACCAAAAACCTCTGCGTTTAGTCAATTGAAAAGACTAACTAGAAAATATTTCGCATTCTAATCAAGGTAACACAAATTTGTCATCACATTAATCCGTTCCGAAATATTTCTAGAAATAAGCGGATTGTCGTAACCTAACCAAACTGAAGTCGAGTTCGACGGAGATCCTGGAATTGATGTCGCACAGTTAAGGATTTCCTTTCTGAGGCGAGCGAACTGAGCCCATGATGAAGCAGACTGTCGAATATGGTCGAAACATGGCCACGAGTGAGGACGAATTTGCCGCCGGAAGTCATGAAACGACTAGAACAAGCATATGTAATCTATTTCTACCTAAAATAAAACTCAGGCAACACCTCACCTTACGAGAAAGTTCGTATGCACAAGGATTGAGAAAGAAGTCATCCAAATCTTCAATTGGGACGATGTTCCGATAACGATGGAGTGGAGGCATATACATGCGATTCCGTCTCAAAGTAGGGAACATGTTAAGCAGATCATCGGAGTACCTACGAAACTATACTTCATAGTCATAATAAGACATCAGTATACTTATACTAATTTACTAACAAAGATCTGCTGTGTGAAGGATCCTCAACCTGACGGCTTGGCGATTTCCTATGCAGTTGAAGAGAGTGTACAAATCGACGACTAAAAGATAGTAATAAAAATCAGCTTTAATACCGTAGCCTCAGTCATGGATATAATGGATAAAGCATTAGGGTCCTATCTTTGAAATAATGAATAAAGTATTTTACTCTTAACCATTTTGTGGTTTAAGTTACTGACAAGACTAATGCGCAACAAACAACGACGATGAGGCTGAACATGGTCTAACAACAACAGTATGCTCTTCTTATGAGAAGCAGATGGATCCAATTAATTAACACTTTAACTCTCTTTTACTGAATTCGATCCATGTCCACTAAATAATACGTAATTTAGCTATGGACAAATCCAAGGACTTGGTCGTCGACAATATCCACTTACAATCATATCACCAAAGCAAGTCACTATGTCCATCGTCAGCAGATTCTAGTGCTTTCACCTTCGTCGTCTACATATTCAGTACCCCAAATTATGAGTCATAAAGGACCAAATCACCTTGTTTGGCTATTTTTGTTCTTCAATCTCTCCGTTTAAAGTAAGCACTTATCTCTGGCTACCCGAAATCCTTGGGAAGCTGGTGAGGCTGCGAGAGAAATAATCTTAAATTTGTCCACCGAAGAAGTAATTATGTTATATTAAAGATTTTTTGCCCGAGCCATCAACATCAAAACAGAAGTCGCTGGAGGAAAATAAGCGGTCAAGTATCTCAGGATTACAGAGAGAATCAACATGAAAAGCATTCAAAACCCACAAAGAAAATGAAATCAATAAGGTACGGCCGAATCCTGGGATCATTACAATACGTGATGTTATATAGATAAGTAAACACACATAAATTTATGGTGCAATAGAGAGTGAGCTGAGAGAAAACTTTGACTAATCACAACTATCTTCTTTAAGCACTCTAGACATACGCAGACAGAGGATAGTGACTTGAAAGATGAACTCGACAGAACCTTGAGAGTGAAACAGTGGAACACTCTTTGAACAACTAGTTGATGTAATGTCAACTTTGACATCTCAATTTGGAAATTATACTATGTGATTCAAATCAAATATACAGTCTGTAACTCCATTAACCATCAAGGGCCTTGAACTTGAACGTTTGAGAAATATGCGACTTTGTGCATTGAACTCAAGGCACATTCTTTCTGACTATTTCCCTTGTCACAAGGAATTATGACCGAATGTACCAAATGCGGTCCGTGAAAAGCTGCCTCTAAGAATAATTTACAAAAAAAAAACACTTTTCTAACAAGCTTTTCCGCTTGCCTTGGTGAGCGCTAACACGTGGTGGGTTCTAACAAGTTCACTGCACTTTGCACATTAAAGGCGTATACGTAGAAACACTTTATCACTGCGATAGGATGGTAGTTCACCGAAAAAACTTGCAACATTCTTCAATTTTCCAGATTTTGTGGAAAAAGCACAACATGGAAGGACAAGGTAGTTACACGTTTCGCTTCATCAACATAATTTCACAGTGCAATATTCAGCTCAATTCCCACAACCAAAGCGCTGCGTGCGGCGCAATGATCGGAGGCGCCCGCAATACACGCATGGGACCGATCCCCGAGCCCGTGGCTCACCAAGTCTTCCGTTCCACCGGAGTCGGCAAATTGGTGCCAGAATTGTCTGAGGGGATAGCAGCACTGGCTCGATACATCGGTAGGCCATCGCGAGTCATTGTAAAGGCCAAATATCCATTCGATCACCTCTAGCGATGCTTAATGAAGTCGAATTCATCGCGTATCCCTCAGAGGTTAATCACTAATCAACGCTCAAAGCGTCATCCTTCTTTTATCCCACAACCTCCCGGTAGTTTAAACATTGTCCTCAAAAACACTTACGACCCAAATTATTGGAATTCACCAACTTACCACTCTACATGTAGAACTTGTAAATGTAAGCTTTACAAAGTACTCTTCCTATACACTCCATATACAATTACAACCAATGCAATTCCCTAAGGTTCACAATTCGCAATATTTACATAGGCTTCACACTTCTGATATCTAGAGGTTCCCTCTCCACACTTTGGATTTTTGGTAGGGAATGCAGAAAAATTCTACGCAATAGTGCTTGTTGCACTGGCTGCACCTAGTGCTGACCTGCTTGACACTTTGTTGGTGAGCTGAACAGAAGTGAGCAAACATTGCGCGGAAAAATTGAGATAAGGCAAACTGTACGCATCGATTTAAATGCATACTACTCGAGGCGGAAATTTGGGCGTAGAAACGTGGTGTTGAACTCCATTTGTGTCCGTCGCGTGGCAGAGCCACACTACTACTGGAGGTACAGCAAGCGTGAGAAGCTCGCTAGGCTCTGTCGCATGTAAAGCGACTGAGCAAACCTAACGTCTACGAAGATTCTCCTTCAGTTGAAACCTTACATACAAAACATGTGTTTGTAACGGCAAACAACTATGGAAGTAATGGTAATCGAATCATGACCTGGACATAAAATGCCAGTAGCTTCTGAGTTCATGACTGGAGTGCGCTACAACATAGTAAATAAAAGGTAAACAATAAATCGAATAAATTACTTTGGCCGCAGCACTACGAATCCACCTTGACGAAGCGCCGAATAGGCACGAAATTTATGCATTGAAACACTACACTCTTGGAGGATACGGTACCCGTCGTAAAGGGTCAGCAGACGACCTCCGTCTGTGGCATAGGCGTTGCAATGCTGAGAATGCATTCGGTTATTCGGTTAAGCATCACAACGAGCAATAATTACCTCTATAAGATATACTGCTTCTTCGGGGAATAAAATGTGTCCACCATTTTTCATAGGCACTCCCATAAAAGCGAGGCATTTCCCCTGTAAAGATAAATAAGTAAATAAGTTTATAAAGACATCCTTACTACTGCCTATTTTTATTAAAATTCCACATTGAGCAATGGGCCGTAGATAACACTATGTTAGCCAGTACGAAATTCCTGATTAAATCAAATCTGAATCTTAATCAGAACAATCAAGCCTTAGGCGTTTCCTCAACAAATATAGCTTTTACAAAAGCTTTTATATAATTTTGATGGGTAAATTTCACCCTATATTCTTATGTTTACGTCCTCCAAATTTGAGGGACTGGAATAAAACCGGAAAATTGAAAACTTGAGCAGTTTCGATCAACGGAAATAAACCCAAATCGAACAAAAGTGGCTTATTAGATCGACGTTAAGTGTAATCCAGAAACTGTTAACGATTATGCAGTACAGCTCAAATTCAAGAGTTTCGCTGTGAAAATAAGAGCTTCAAAGATGAATAAAGCCCGAGACGAGCCGCTGCAACGATGAGCACCTGGAGTGAAATCACCAACCGAAGTACATCCATGCACAGTGGCTCGAAAGTTCGTGAAAGAAATAGAGGTAAGGTCAAATTAATTATAAAGTCAAAAAGACATCCCAAAGTTATGCGAAAAGAGTTCCAAAAGAAGATCACTATAATGAAGTCTAATCTGTATTTTTTCACGAAAAAAAAAAAAACCGTTTTCTGACCGCATTAACACGGAAATAGGAATGGATTTAGCGCAACGGCTAACCAAAGGAGGAGCACCGAAACAAGTCTCCAAGTGAATTTTGCATCGAAAGAAAATTATCGCGCTTTCGTGATCGACAGATGAAACAAACAACACTACACGAGAAAACTAGCTGAGAGTAACGCAAAGCAAGGCCATCAGCGGTTCAGTGTGTAATGCGTGAGCCCTAGGAAAGAGAAATCGTGATTAGATATCTAGCCTTGGGTCAAAGATATTTCACATAATACCCTGCCTTGAAAAATTATAGTAGGTTAATACTACACTAAATTACTACGAAGGAATCGATAAAGTGCTTGAAAAACTAGAATACCGATCAATAAATGAAAATGGCCGACTATTCAGTATGACAACGTCCGTTCATGAGTCATAAATTATCATACAGAAGTCGAAAGAGTTTACGCATAAAACTTTATCCTAACCCAGATTACCACTTCTGCATATATCTTGGACGGTTTCCTGAGCAAAAAAACATCCAGACAATAAAGACGCAGTCAAAGTGAGTTGAACTACTTCATCGAAATCAGAGATACAAATGTTTATATAGAAGAAACTTCTTATTTAGTAAAACACACTGACAAAATGTATGGGTTGAAAATATTCCTAGTTTGAGTGACACATGTGGATCTCCGAAATTTGATAGAGTTCCATTCAAAGTCGTGTCCTATATATTAAAAAACCTGACACAAATAGGAAACGGATCAACTGATCTCCCAAACACTGCACATTACTTTTGTGTTGAAGTCCGACCTTATGTTAACAGTCAATTCTAAACAACCGAAAAATTACACTTTAAAGAAGAGAACTACGTTGTTCTAAATCATAACACTCATATGAGTGGAGAAGGGAAACTGTATTACAACAAGTTCATGACCCAATTTAAAAAAACTACCAAACGGCATGTCTCTAGAATGGATCATCCACCATTCTTCTGAACATCACATCCTCATAAGATTTTTCATCTTGCGTAACATTACAGGTGGAAAGTCGATAGCTGACTAAGTCAACCAACGTGATTAAGGGAACAAACTTTGTTCACATTCAAAAACTCAACTACTTTAATGCTTTAGAGCTTCCTTCCATTTCACACTATGCAGCTAAATATTTATTGCCTTTGCACTAATTAAGCGCCACCTTAACCGTTTATAATAGCATGCTTACTGTTTCTATTCAATGTGACTATTCAAGTCAATAACTCACACTTCTTTTTGTAACTTCAAAGATTGAATGCTGGCGATTGTAGGTCATATGAATGATGGTATCCCTAAAATACTTGTTTTAATAAGTATGAAGTTCCGAAATTTTAATGAAATAAACAAAGCAACAACTCTAGATGCTACTATCTACCTCAACCCAAAAAGTAGTGTCGGTCGATAACCATCACCTCAACCACAACAAAGTTTACGCTCTTAAAGGTTATAGAAAAAATTCCAGTGGAAATCAGTTGGATCAGAGAGAATGTAACAGCGGTACTCATTGAATTCTCACAAAGAATATTCGCTAAATGAGCACGTAGGTACCATCATAAAGGTGCGTCGAACTTTAATATTAACCAAAGTGCCTTCGTTTTAATAAAAAAAGCAAATTGTTCGGTAATGACCAATCTCTAAGGGATGCGCCACGCATTCGAATTCATCAAGAATCGCTAGTGCTGCTTGAATGCATATCAAGTCTACACAATGAGTCCCGGTCACTTATCGATGTACCAAGTCAGGGATGCTATCCACTCAGACAGGTCTCATAGCAATTTGTTGAACACGAAGGAATGGAAACCTTGGTGAGCCTGAGGCTCGGGATCAAACCAAAGACGTCTGTATTGCAGTGCATGTCTAACCACTGTGCTACATGTCTCTATTCGCTATATGTCTGTATATTTCCTCCAAATACTATCTAAGTACGACGCAGCGATTTGACATATTTGGATACCAGATAAGCAAATATTTCCACTGTAAATAGTGTTCTTCCCACATATCTTTTTTATCTAGAAGAGTGAAATGATTTGTGGCACGACACCCATTCGACCTATTCGGTAATCCAATAATTACTACAACACCTTTCCATTCATAAAAACGCTACCATAAATTGTCTTTCACTTCCTTTTCTTTTGAAATACACCTTTCCCAAATTTTTTTCTATTAAATTTCAAATTTCTCAAAATTTTTGCTTAACAATTCCGGCAGGCTAGCATTTTGATGAGTTATAATAGCATATTATGACTAGTAGTAGTGTCTTGTAGTTAAATTGAATTAATTGCTTAAACATAGGCTCATGAAAAAAAAATCAAATATGGAAATTACTAAAGAGAAGACGGAACTTCGATCACTGTTACCAATTACAACCCAGACCGAAGACTAAAACTATAGAGTATCACTTTAGTTATGGCTAAAATGTCTATTAAAACGCTATGTCAATCACAGTGTTGGAGCCGATAGATCGTTTGTTACCTATAAATTTCCACGACTGAGTTTCACTATATCGTTACCTACTAAAACACTTATGTGACCCATCTTCATGTATCAAACGGATCCTTTTCAGCATTTACTCCATATGTTCCGCTGTTCTTATTTCTCATCCATAGTGAGGTAGTCACATTCTGAGTGAACTCGACGACTGCTTCAGAACTTGCAATCTTGTTTTCTCCCTGACATAGTGAAAACTTATAGAGCACGACTTTCCCTGAAATCCTCAGATAGTCTCGATAGCGCATTTTTAGATCTTCATTACAGGTACCAAACTACAGGCATGGAACGAATGGTGGCTTGGTACAGTAGAATTCGGATTTCCTCACGATGGCCGCCACTCCTGCCACGAAAGCATGGCCTGTTACTTAACTGAACAGTAGAGGACGGTGCTTGAAGCCCAATTTTCTTACCCTATGCTAAGTTGTTAAAGTGATATCAAACCTCTCAGCAATCACGAGGTTGTTAAACAGAATACGTTTACTTCTATACAACAACACAACACAATCGTAGCTATCATTTCGGCACTATCGCCTTATTCGGAGCCTGGAAGGATATAGTGATATGCAATTTACTAGGTCAAACGCTTCAACAGCACAAACAGAAAGATGAAAATCTGAACGATAATTACACGATCTACAGCTTATAGAAGAACCCACCGCTCTTTTACGTGCCGTCCACCTTAGAAGAACGGCCTTTTAGAATCCCATACGGCTGATGACTGCACCATCCCTCATCAAAAAGCAATTCTGAGATACGCAGCTAAATCATGTGTGATCTCGAGTCATTCCTCCCTGCTATCCATTGTAGGATTTGGCATTTATCCGAAAAGCCTCGAGAAGTTTGCGCGTTCGTGTTTTACGATCCCGTGCGAGGATAGCTGCTCTTATATCAAAATCGTCTCCGCTATGCTTTTGTATCCTATGCGTCCTTAGTGGGGTATTTTGTCTTGCTTTTCGTTTGCCATCTAGCTATTCCTTTCTGCGGATACACAATGGTCTGCCCGCTTCGCCAGTACATTCATCTCCGCAGATACTATAAGAAATTAGGTATATTGTACCCGAACTTATGCAATGTCTCCCTGCCAAAAAGGCAAATTACGCAGTTCTCTGTTTCACATAAACGGGCAGATAGGCGTTTACGAACTAACTGATTACATAGAATATCCGGTGGTATTCAAACTATCGCTACCGATTCCTTTAGATCAGCCCCTCTCAAGTATCGTTTTATCGCGACACTTATTTCATCGCTAATAAAGTGCAAAATAAACGGGATTTTGCTTCGGCCGAACCATTCGTTTTGGGGGGTCGCTCTCCTTCTAAACTTATCTCGTAGAGTTACTATTTCGTAACCATTGGAGATGGCTATTTGCCGAGCCAAGTCGTGCGATTCCGGAGCGCCGGGTGGACCTGATACTCTTCGTCGTCTTTTTAGTTCGTAGTTCGTAGTTCGTAACCACCTCTATGACCGTCTATGTGAAACAGAAAATTGCGTAATTTTCCTTAATGGCAAGGACGGTGAGTGCATGAGTTCAGGTACGATATATCTTATCTCTTGTAGTACTTGCGGAGATGAATATATTTGCAGAACAAACAGATATTTATGTATCCGCATAGAAGAACACCCTGTTGGCAAACGAAAATCAAGACAAAGTAGCCCACTAGGGACGCGAAGGATACAAAGGTATAACGGAGACGATTTTGATATAAAAGTCACTATCCTAGCACAGGATGACAAAACACCAGCGCGCAAGCTTCTTGAGGCTTGTAGAAAAATGCTAAAATCCCTACACTGAACAGCAGAGAGGAATGTCCCAAGATCACACGTAGTCTCGCTCCGTACCTTCGAATCGATCGTTGATGTGTGGAGGTGCAGTCGTCAACCATATGCGACGTTGAACAGCGGCTCTTCCTCAGTAGAAGGCGCGTAAAAACGGTGGGTTTTTCGAAAAGCTGTTGACCATGAGACTTCCACTTAGATTCTTATCTGTATGTGCTACTGAGGCGTTTGACCTAGTAGGCCGCGTATTAGTGTACCCTTCCAGGATCTGAAGAAGGCGATTCTACCGAAACGTCAGCTACTGTTGTATTGTATGTGTATTATTGTATGGTAGTAAACGTATGCTGTTCAACAACCTCGCGCTTGGTGAGAGAGAAAACGACGAATTTATAATACAATGCCGAGGTTAATGGAAAGTCGATCCTGAAAAATGGTAACAATGAGACTAATCAAACAGAAATCTCGCCACTTACAAAGAACGTCTACATCCTTTGGTTGATATTCCGCTTGCACTTGCCTTCGCCTCACGACCACAGCGTTCACCTTTCTTATATTCTTTATATGCAAGCTCTAAATGTTAGAATAAATTTACCAAATATGGATAAACGTAACTTATATTCACATGAATTCCATTTTTCTACCGAAATTTTTAAAGTGTTAAATCTAATTTTTTCGAACAGCGCAAATATAGAACCTAGAACTTTGTTACGTTTGCGAATACAATGGCTTTCCCTCAACAGCCGATAATTTTTCAGCAACTAAATTACTAAAGAAGAAGAGGATATCATACAACTACAGAGGAGGTTTGTTTTCCCGATCTGTGAGCAAATGCGGATTTCGCAAATATTACTTCCATTCGAAATTCGTCCATGCTCGTTCAAGGATTTGAATGTGAACATGCTAAAAAAGAAAGTAACTGCACGTTTCAACTTTAAAGAAAATCTAACCATACTTCAGCTGATATGTACAGCTACTTTCCCCACCGCAGACACCTTCGGTCCGGAGTTTTGCAAATATCTGGGCATCATTGAAAGTTATATTTCGCAATATACCTTGCCGTTAAAAAGAATAGGCAGTAAATAGTATGTTAAAATTGTCTTATTACATTCTACACCATATGCACAGTCCATCACAACGCACATGGTAAAGGTCCGAATGAATAAGCGTGTCTTCCCGAATATGTGAAACACTCGCTTTTTTCCTTGTTCGTTTGTTACCAATCCTCCACCATTTAATCGCACTTTTTGGCTTACCATCTTTCTTTTATGAGTCGCACTGATCTACAGTCAATGTCAAAATGATATACAGCGGGGTTTTATCCCATTGCAGAACCTTCCAAGCTAAGAGTTCGACATTTCGACTCGGAAACCCAGCTCCAAGAGATTCATGGATTTATTTGTTTATACGTTCTTACGAACTGCCCTTATTGAGGTGATGCGAAGTTGGTATAAGTTCTCGTAGTTGTTGTTTGACGCCTGACGTTTCGGCGATTTCACCTTCCTCACCGGTGTAACGACAGCAGTCAAACAGCAACAACAACAACGAAAACTTATACCAATTTCGCCTCAGCTCAACAAGGTCAGTTCGTAAGAACACACAAATAAAGTTATCGATTACTTATGCCGAGGTTTATAGAAAGTCGCTCTTTTGAATTCAGGGACTAACCGCCGCCCTAGCAGTAAAATAACCACAAAATGACAAATTTTCTTCTGATCCAAAACGGCAAGCGAATGGTATTTGTGGTCATGACCTGAGAATCTCCATCTCCAATGCCCCATCTAGGTTGCCTCAAAACTCCAAGGAAACAGATAGCTCAACCAGCAGTAAACTAGACAGGACAAATTCGGAACTCCATCAACAGCTTCCAGGCGATAAGAGAACCAGTGAAAGGCGATCCCAGGTTGCATACGACGTCAATGGAACCAGATCAAAACAACAAAGCCATGGAGATTGCTCCGCTCTGGACATACAGCACAACAACATTTCATCTAACTCTGATTTTCACACTCAGGCCAAAAATCACAACAAATTTCAGGTGATTGCACTGGTGAGCAAAAATAAAAACAAAATAAAGAAATCGACGTAAGTTATTTAAATGTCAGAACTCGTCATTCATTGAGACAAGCTTTTATTACAAGTGCCTTTTCCCACACACGCGTATGTTATCATTGTCGTTTGTTACAAGATTCTACCACCTCTTTTGGCCATTCTCTGTCCTCAACATATCCGTCAAATGAGCTGCAGCACCAACTGCTATCTGCCAACCCGTGAAACTGACTAGATTAACTCGTATGTAATGCTGAGATATTTGCAAAACTCCGGACCGCAGATGTATGCGGTGAAGAACGAATGCGGTCACGTGTTCGTTCCCCACTGCATACACCTGTGGTCCGGAGGACCTGGATGGTGTAGTGGTGAAGTGCGCTGCTCCCCGGTAAGGACAACAGCGCGTGTTCGTTCCCCACTGCATACACCTGTGGTCCGGAGTTTTACAAATATCTTAGCATTATATACGAGTTATATTTCGCACCATACCCTGCCATTAAAAAGAAAAAGGCAGTAAATAAAAGGGTTAAGATTGTGACTAGATTAAATTTAATGCGTTTTATTACCACCCGGAAGAAGCAACCCGTAGAATAAAAATTTTCAAAAAGCTGTTACTGGAATCCAGACTAGGAAACGCCAATGGAAGTGATTACGGAGATAGCAGACAGAAATAAGAATAGAAGGTCAGCACAACGCAAATTCCCCATAAAAAACCATTGCCCAAGAATCAATGTGGTCGGTGAACACAGGAATGGACTACTGCTATTATTCGGACGTCAATCACATCCTCACAAAGAAAACGTGGTGTTTCCTCGATAAGTCTTCCAGTCCATCATTTAGTACTGAGTCTGATCACCGCTTCCTTAATGGCAAGGTTCGATTGCTAGAAAATAACTGTTCTCGTCGACCAAAGAGAAAAGGACAGGTCGTTTGTGGGGGAAACACTCTGAACGAAATTCTCTAGTCATATAACTTACACATCAAGGAAGACCCCAGCAAAACTACTAGCTGATAGGCCAAGAGCTTAAAGGTTGTGCAGCACACGCTTAAGTCTCTCAAACAAGAAGTTCGGACTGTATCTGCAAAACTTATAGGCAGATGCTCGAGAAGAGAGGAATACTGAAGCTTGATGCTAGTATAAGACGTAGATTCCGTAAGAAACGCCAGAGGTAGAAGGTCTTCGCAAGAATATTATATCGGAACACACAGAAAAAAATTGGAAGCACCTCAAAAAGTAACTGGTCTAAAGAAATGGTGCCGAGATTAGTAAAAACATAATGCTTTTCTAACAGCCGTGTTAAACAAGCATGGAATCACCACTCATAATGTTAGATGGATGTGATTACGAAAAATAATATTTCTTCATCGCCTTTTTCGTTTCACTATCCTCGTTTTCGACTTCAAAATTTCTGCTGCAGAAAAAACATCTCATATTCTTCCCTCTGAAATTCAAGTCAAGAAGGCATTAGATTATGTGGAGTTCCAGGACCAGATAGCCCTCTTGAAACTCACACCACAACCCATCTTCAAAAGGAAGCGGTAGAACCAGTGTAGAAGCTCGAGCAAGGTTATTCTGCTCTTGAGCAGTGACTAAGGACTTCTAATGGAAACAAGCAGGATTCTGATAGGGATTCTGCTGCATGAATCACATCCAAAACTTGTCTTGGTCGTAGGGATTTGTCCAGAATACAATCTGTGATGGGGAACGAACGTGTTATTGTCCTTTACGGGGAGTAACGCGCTCACCAGCACACCATACGGGTCCTTCGTTTCGCCCGTCTCTCAGCTAGTTCTATCGATTTCTGCCACCAGCAATCACCCGTCAGCGGGATTAATCTGGGGAGCTCACATCCCCACCGCAGTCACCTACGGTCCGGAGTTTTGCAAATATCTCAGCAAAATTATGGTTGCATTTCGCTTAATACTCTGCCATAAAAATTATAGTAGGCAGAAAATAAAAGGTAAGCATTGTGAATACCATCAGTCTTCTGCAAACCTTTATCGACTATGAAAAAACGCTCGATGGTATCGAAAGAATGCAATCCTATCAACCCTTATCGATCAACGAGTAGACCAATCTTATACAGAAGGACTCTAGCTGAAGAGGAAAATGGGAACTATACTGGATCCTGCTGAACTCGAATCTGGGCCACCAAAGTAATCAAGTAATAAAGCTCGTTATGAAAATATATTTCTGTATTCAAAAATGGAAGGTTAAAGAAATCCCGCATATATGAGTTACTTATCACTTACACAGTCACCACTGTGTTAAACGAGCTGAAAACTATTTGAGAAATTAACTAGCAATCATCCACCAGCCATTAATATTGAACTATCTGCAACAACATCATTCCAGTAAAGAGACGCCTGTAACCTCAATAAAAAAGGATAAAATTCACGGCGTTGATCAATCCCTAAGGGATACGCCATGCATTATACCTCATTAAACATCGTTTAGAGGTAACTGAATGCATATTTAGGTTTTACAATGACCCGCAGTGGCCTACCGATGTATAGAGCCGACGCTGCTATCCTCCTAGACAAGCTTGGTACCAATTTACCGACCCTGGAAGGATGGAAGGCTTGGAGACCCACGAGCGCGGGAATCTATTCTATATATGCTGCAAGGCGCCTCCCACCACTGCGCCACACGCGCCCTTGTGAGCACCAATAAATCCTTTAAATAGCTTTTAGTTATTGGCAGTTATTTATCATCTTTAACATATACATGCCACCGACCTGCGATTATCATCGTTTTACTTATTATCTAGAAGCCATGATCCGAGCAACACGACTTAACTAAGGGATCTTAATTTCTTCCAATGTCAATTACATTTCTTTTTCTGAAAGATAGTTCCGAAAACAGCTAAGTCGGTTGAAATTAGCATAAAAGGATACGAGCATAAAGCGTTCAGCGTTGACATCACTTCACCAAGCATCGTTTCATCTCCCAACTTCAACTATCCTCTCAGAGAAGCCTAGTATCGATTTTCTGACCTCGGAAGGTTGGAAGTTTTGATAACACCAGAGCTCCAGATCAAATCAGCAACAAATACAGTGTGTAATGCAAGGTACCTCTAACCATTGCGTTACACATACCCCATATCACATCGGTATAACTATTATAAATACAAGGTGCAAAATTACAGGCGGGCTAACATAGGACGTCCATTCGTAACCACAGCTACTTTCAATTCACGTATCTCTCCACCTACTTTTTATGATAACACACTATTCACCATTGCTTTAGCACTGTGCATGTCAAAAACTCCGGCAAGAAAGTCATCAAGCTGAAAGAACTTGCCTTCGCCTGTATGTAATTCAATTCGTGCCTTCTTGGCCAAATCAACCATGGAATCCTCCTGAGACTGTTCTGTCAGCATACTCCTTGAAGGTTCCGCAGATTTTTCATCCGCCAACTTGCTTTCTGTCAAAGAATGCTTCCCTCTAGCACTGCGTCTTCAACAATTGCCACTTCTAATATAAAATATTACGCAATATGTGTTCTCAAGCTCCACTCTAACATGGAAACGTCGGACCCTTTCTCAGCTTGGGAGACCTTGCTTCATGATGAATCTCTCCAGAGTAGATCGCAGCCCAACACCTAGGAATACCACCCAGCCACGATGAGGCGGCAAAATGTTGGGAAGAGATTCTAAAGACCATTCGCGCACACCACCCCGAAACCTACAGCCCCCGACGGCCCATCTAACAACTATAGGTGAAGGAGACTACACGTAAGAGCACCGGCGAAAGCTGCCTTGTCCGATGTAATAAAAATCACCGTTTTTAATACTTGCCGACGAATAGGACGTAAAAACAAGAAGTTCCTCTAGGAAGACAATCTTTACTACGATTACAGTATGGCAAATAATAATATCAACCGCATACAAAATTCGCTAGGAAAGAAACTAAAGGAAGATTTAAACCAACAATCAACAAGAAAAACACAACTATGGTAGACCAGATCGATTATCACAAACGGACTAAAGTGGTTATACGAACCCATCTCGTAAGTCGCACGACACGTGTAACAGCAATGACCGCTCGTTATGGGAAACATAGCAGGCCTAAGCGACAACAGGTCTCGTTGGTAGACAGCTCAAGTTAGCCGAAACAAAAAATATACGACATCATAGCAACCGAATAGTTAAAGATACAAGGATATGGCTCCTTTTGAGTATGAAATATTCCTTTAAAATAAAAAAGAACTGTGCAAAATATTACAAATGAAGATGGAAAGCACTGGACATGTAAATAGTGGCATTCGCTCAAAGATCAAGAACATAACAGTCACGAATAAACACAATGGGTTTAGTTCACACAATGATGTAAAACAGAGATTCACGGAAACACTAAAGATAAAATGTCAGAAGAGCAAGCACAAGAATCAAGTATTCATCCTACATCAAATCGAGATCGCAGATTAAGCTAAGAAATCTCTATATGGATAGAAGAACTCCATATCATGCAAAGCGACGAAGAACATTCCTCATATTAACACGTTACTAGGCAAAATGCATACAAATCAGAACAAATCCAGAGGAAGAAACACCTTTCGACAGGCGCGCTGCACCGCATTTGGAGGCTTATCTTGGCACGGTAGGATGCACATAATTCGAGGTGGAAGCTTGCTATACTCCTCAATGTACTGCTTGTCAAGATTGTCTCGTAACAAACTGCGACCAAATGCATCCAAACTAGCAAATTGTATATCTCTAAAAACGAATAAATACGATGGGGAAAGGAGCAGACCAATAAAGTGCAAACTGAGTTAGAATTCATTAGAGTAAGAAGAATATACTCACCTAAACACGGGAAAATGTTGGCCAAGGGTTATTTGCCCATTGTCAGTTATTCTTCGACTATCGTTAATGAGGGCTTGAATCGCAGTGAAAAGCTTGTTCTCTTGCACTGACTGAGTCACAGTCCGCCACACAGGCAAATAACGGCTTACTTTTTCGGATGAAGTAATCTAGAAGAAGGTTAGTTATTGCACGCAAAAACCTTTCATTAGAAAGCGAACTGAAATGAGAAAAGAAAAACGAGAAAAGAACACCTTATGATTAGGGTTTGCAAAATATACAGGAGTGGGTCCGACATGGTCCAACGGACGATCATAGACACATCTTATATGAACACGAGGTGATATCCACCTATAAATAAATTTTAATGTGGCGGAAAGAATTTGAGAAAAAGGTCCCGCTACATGTAGAGATGAGAAGGCAACGAGAGACGTCGAAGATAGAAAACGATGTTCCAAAAGACGACTGGGTGGCTGCTCATAATCTTCGGATCCTGGAAACTCAGGATTTGTTTAAAACCATTATAATGAAAAAGGGAATTAGTCACCTTCAAAGCGTACATATCTGCAGCTAACAGGGTCTCCACCTCGCGGCGGAGAACTAAAGGGCTGACAAAGGAAAGGCAAAGATCTTGCGTAGCTTCAATTCGAACGTCACTGGAGATCTATAAAAGAAATAAAAACGAACAGGGAAGATATGCAACAATCTGTCTATCGAAAAACAACAAGAAGCATTTAAACTGGAACCTCAGGATCTACATCAAAAATATTTGGTCGATACCAGCTCATCACTGGCTTTTCCTTCCATTCCATATGGACCGTTAACCTTGGTGCGAAAACCTGGACAGATTAAAAAAAAAAATTTGAACACTATACCTATAACTCGTATGAAGTGCTGAGATATTTGCAAAACTCCGGACCACAGGTGTATGCAGTGGGGAACGAACACGCGCTGTTGTCCTTACCGGGGAGCAGCGCACTTCACCACTACACCATCCGGGTCCTCCGGACCACAGGTGTATGCAGTGGGGAACGAACACGTGACCCGGATGGTGTAGTGGTGAAGTGCGCTGCTACCCGGTAAGGACAACAGCGCGTGTTCGTTCTCCACTGCATACACCTGTGGTCCGGAGTTTTCCAAATATCTCAGCACTTCATACGAGTTATATTTCACAAAATACCCTGCCATTAAGAAGAAAAAGGCAGTAAATAAAAGAGTTAAGATTGTGTCTATACCTATAACATCAAATAATTACTAACATAGGAGCCCAGATAGTACTGGTACACCACGAAATAATAGGGTGAAGCATTAATGGCAGACCAAAAATTCAAGAATTAAACAAATATTACAGTGGTACTAAGCAACGATATACCCACCCCCTTCCGTTCAGCTCCTAGATTAGCTTCCTCGTCAGGCACGTAACAATGTGGACAATTTGTAATTAGGCTTTGATCATCAACCTGAACACTATGTTTCCACAAAGATGAAGTAGCATTTGCTACTTGAAACAAATTAGACAGGTAACGAAGTTACAAGAAAAGGCGCCAGGATTCTATCTAATTGAAACACTACTGCGCTGTGATTACGACCTTCCATCCGGACATTATTTCCTCATCATATATCATCGTTCGACAGCTTGGACATGGTGTGCATGATGAAATTGTCACATCCATTATACCATGTCCAGGTGACTGAGCCTTTCTTCCACTTACTTCCATTTGACGCATCTCGTTTCGACGGATTTGCAGGAAAACCTTTAAAAAAAACAGGTGATACCACCTTTACACCGATGATATTGAGAAGTGCTTTAATTCTAACCTCTTTAACCCACCAATCCTCACTAATGATAGAATCTGGTTCACCACAATCTAGTTGGTAGGCATGATCGCCTTCATCTATATCCAAAGCTTCATCGTCCTATTAAAACTTTCATGCAATAAAACGACTAATCCAGTTCAATTCATGATATGTTCTTTCCTTCGCCTACATCATGGATTCTACATGGAGCATAAAGTGCGCAAGCAATGTACCCAACCAAATGTGGCTGTAGAACTTATTGTCAAACCACCTGTCATTTCATTTTCAGTCTAATGCGCTCAGCGCTTGCTAGTTTCATAAAATACGTAGAGTATATTTGAACATCCGACCACCCACTGCAGACGATAATCATGATGACTATAAAGATGAAGAAGGAATGAACGAAAATCTCATAAGCTGCGAGCATTCGGAACATCGAAATCTTGAATAGGCAAGGGTTTCTATCAATTATCTAGAGTATTCAATAGAATATTTCCAATAGAAATAAGCTAAAGAGAGAAGAACAGAGGCAATCAGACCGACATAATGATAGTTCGATAAGTAGAAAAAAAGAGAAATTACTATGGTATCTAAACACTTTAAAAAAACATAACCACAAAACTATTCGAGAACACAAAGGAAAATATGGTGGTCCGGTGGCAAATCCCACGAGCGACTTTTTTAAATTTCAGCATTGATCAAATAAGTCTTCATATTTATAGTAACTATTCCTTAAGTAATATTTCGAAACCGACTTTCTCTAAACCTCGGTGTGACTAATCAATATGTATTCTTTCTTGATAAGCTTGCACGAGGTTGATAAATATATTTATTTTCGGCTAACGTTTCGACGTCTTCGTCTTCCACAGAGCCGATGGTCCGAGTCGATGGTCCATGCTTATTGTTCGTCTCGACGTTGCAGCTTCGCCTTCGTGTCGAGCCAGGTCTTCCCCATTGAGCCATCTTCTCGAATCGAATGCCTCACTCAGTGATGCCTTTTTATACACGATGCTGATGGTGGATATATAATGATAATGTCCGGTGGTAACAGCTTGTATTTCTTCCGGGCATACATCGTTGCGCACATCGTGCAGAAGCCGGTGTTTTTATCAGCTAGCACAAAGCGTAGTAATAATATTTTTCATATATATTATATATAATTATATATAATAATACATTTATCATCATATTTATATATAATAATATATTTATCAACCTCGTGCAAGCTTATCAAGAAAGAATACATATTGATTAGTCACACCGAGGTTTAGAGAAAGTCGGTTTCGAAATATTATTACTACGCTTTGTGCTAGCTGATAAAAACACCGGCTTCTGCACGATGTGCGCAACGATGTATGCCTATCTTCATGGGTATAGTAACTATTCCTTAAATAGTTCCTATTTCCTACAATATCACATGTGTCCTATACTAACTATTTATAACTATCTTAAATCTATCCATTCATAATGTACAAGTCTTTATACCGTTTCGCCATGTAGTTTCGATAAAAACCTCTGGCATACCGCCTCATTTAATGTACTTCTCCGCATGTACCGTGCCATGACCTGGGTCAGCACTGTCTCTGACTCCCTCTGTGAACCCCCACCCATTGAGGACAGAATATAAGGAGCACTAGCATTCATAGAGACTAGTGTCTGTCTTCCAATCTGCCAGTGCCTGGGTTCCAACTCCAGTGCTTATTTTCTAATCTTCCAGTGTTCATCCAGTCCCTCAGTTCCTCAGTGCTCTAACTGCAGTGTCCGCCTAGCTTCCTTCAGTTGTGCCTTGAAGTTCGAATTGCGATAGAAAGAATGAAGAAAGGCACAGTTTCAGGACCCAATAATATTACTACCGACTTCGCTCGATCCGGAAGCCACAAATTATGTGCAGTTCTCGCATCCTGTATGACATGTTTGCTTCAGAAGGACACAATCCCAGACCAGTACAGGATATTTCGCATGTTCAATCTTCTGAAGAAAAGTGACCGAAAAATTCTTGTAACCATTGTGCAAATCCTTATTGAGGGCGCTTTACAAGCCTATTCATGAAGATTACCCTTTTACGCATATCAAAGACATTTAATGAAGAACATCCACTTAAGCAAGCAGGACTCCGACAAGGCCTCTATTGCATGGACTACATCAAACCCGTGTCCAGGGTCACAGAATGCTGTCGTGATTACCACTAGGTTGTTTTAGGCTTTATCGACTAGGAGAAACCGTTTGAGAGTGTCAAAACGAATGCATTCCCAACAGCGATTGTCAAACAAGGAGTTGTCCCGTCCTACATAAGAACCTGACTGTTACTGTTTACTGGTACATTGCAGTAGATAACGAGTTACTCGATTGGGATGGGAAAAGCATATGTACTGATATTTGCTGATGACTTCATCATCTTCTCGAGGGATACCAGTGAAGCAGTGACAATGCTCAAAGAGCCCAACGATACGAAAAAAAATGGACAGGGCATAAATCGAAAGAAGACCTATTTCTTCAAAAACCCATAGTGTAAAGGAGAACAAATTGAACTGGGTGGTTCACTGATTACAGAAATCACCCTGTACCTATACTTTGGGCGTTCAATGAACATAAAGAACACGAAGAAGGAATTAGACAGAACAAGAAGAGCAGCACAGGGCGCATTCGGGCCTCTCAAAGAAACTACCGACCAAGTGAAAGGCCAGAATGTCCGCGCTCACCTTTTAGATTCAACAGACCCCAGCGTTCTAAGGCAGAGACGTGGCCTGACACTTCAACCATCTCAAGAACTCCGCGCACAGAGCGCATAAACGATATCTTTTGCAATCCAACCGGTACTCACAACGTCCTGCCAGAATGCCAAACTTTGATCTACAAAATATCTTCGGGACCAAGGAGAATACAGATCGATTGCGAAACGCAGATGAGCCGGTGACATAATGAGAACGAATGAAGGATAGGGAAAAAAGAATTGTAGACTTTAATTGCCATATTGGAAGAAGACGTAAACGATGGGCGGACGTGTTCATAGTTAACGTGAACCATTTACACTGCAGATGTAAATGCTCTTTAAGAACTCGGAATGGCTCTCGCGAATTGTTTGCAGTGCGTCGACTACTAAGACTACATCGAAACGAAAATAGTAGAATAATAGACAAAATCAAAACACGAATGAAGGGACCATAAATTACAATTAGTACACTAACCACGTCAACGCCGAAGAGAGTGCCGCTACCTCGCTCACGATAAGATCGCTTGATGCTTTTCACTTCACGTACCAAGGAAGAAACACCCAGCTTTAATTTGGAAGAAACAGCTGGAAATTTTGCAATAAATTAGATGTTTGATGCAATGATAATAGGCTTTTGTCTTTAGGATGGCATGGGTTTTTACTGGCAGTATTTTTCTTACTTCAAGGAATGAACAACGCTTAAAAAATGCCCGTCAATGATGGTTACCCCTCATTTACTAAAGGATGAGGAAGACGACTAATAGACATATTGACTTCTACACCTATTAGTTTAAAAGCTAAGAATTTTTCTTACAAGCTTTTCGAACATTTCCCTACAGTCTATAATATATACGTACGGATCTTACCATCCATGCGAACATCATCGTAACCTCTCCACATCTGATTGACTAATGCATGAAAACTGGGACTTACAGACACACCATGGGTGTCACTATCGGCTAGTTTAGGACTATCTGAAAAGAAATTCATGACTAGATAACAAACACAATCACTGTTAATATATCGCTCACGAAAACTAACCAAACGTTTGGCTACGTATCATCTTCAGCAAAGGACTGTTCGTTATTCCTTTCAACCAGCCAAGTGACTTATTAGGTGTCTGAATTTACCTTGACAAACTCACTAGGACTTCAGTCTACAGTTCATAAGGGTAATTGCACCTTATTTTCCATTTTCGAACTGTATTCATTAGCAAATGGGGTGGACTCAAAATCAGCCATGAATTTTGCTCTGCCAGGACTCATGGGCAAGTTATTTGCAGAACTCTGAAATTAATATATTGAAAAACTAAACGGAGAAATTATGGAAAAGATTAATAGTACAAAGTACTATTTCTAAGGAGAACCGCAGTTCATCAACGGTGCTGCGAGATTACAAACAAACGTATGTTCTACGTTTTAAAGCAAACTTGAAAACTGAAAAACGATGAGGTCGGATATTTAAAAGCACATTTGTTATCTCATACTTTATCTTACACGTTCATTTGGTTATAAAAGATGCAAGAGTAAAATCTTACCGATGTTAGTAAATAAAAACAAGAGGCATTAAAACGGTCGGTAAAGTTATTGATAGTGAACAATCGCAAGTAGCCATAGTCCTGCTCCTCCAATAATTGTAAATTAAACAGAGCAAATGAGAGCGATTTGGACCTTTTCGCTAATACCACCTAATGCATAATACCCCGTATTTATCTTAACGATACTTACTTACTTGGATACATGGACGGCCCGTCTTCACTGGTTGTGCGGGCCCCAGCATATTCTAAACTTTTCGGAGTTTTTCTGGCTTAACCATTGTGTTTTCCTAGTGACCACGACAGCCTGGTCAAAGTCTACCCCATTATCTTACCCAGTACCCACAAAATGTCCCAACTTCAGTGGATCACGGGAACAGAGTAGAGGCTTAGTTAACTTCAAATGAGACAAGAAATAGCACTTTCCATATAATGTTTGCAGTGGAATACTAGGCAATAGTTCATATTTTACGTCAGCAGCCGGTGACGAATAAAGAGAACATTGCATTCTATTACTATATTCACTAGAAAATTACGAGAAAATAAGCATCCGAAAGCCTGCAAACAGTAATGATGTGCACAACGAGAAACACCTTCATCTCTAACATACACTCATCGCGGCTGCAAAGTGTTCGTGGGTGTCAGGCTACGATGTGCAGCAGTGAGATTGATCCCTCCAGCAGCAAGAACTCTCAAGCTGAAAGGCCCGGCGCTTCTGTCAGGAAGCTCAGCAAAGAGTACATCAATTCGAGGATCCACAACCGTCCTGGTATCAAATTAGTCGCAAGGTAGCAAATCTTCCTCTGGTCCACAAAGGCTGCGATTGCCTTTGGTGGTGAAGAGCTGGAGCTTAAGGTCAGGCTTACCTCGAGATTCAAAGGAACTACAATGGCTAAACCAGCACATCCCCAAAAAAATGGAAATTATGCTGGAGCCCGCACAACCAGCGAGGAGGAGGCATCCAAGTATCCAAGTAGGTATCTTCGTACTTAGCATTAACGATGACAGAAAAAGCTATAATTTGAAAATAAGGTTGGGTATATTCTAAAAATAAAGCATTGCATAATAAATGAATGTTCTACAATACTCAGCAACTGGACATGTAACTAGGAGACGTTAAGGTTACAAAATTTCTCCCACATAATTCAATTCTTAAAACATTACCTTAGGTACTTCTGTAGAAGAAAGAGCTCCAAGGGGATCCAAAGGATTACTTTTACCCAGTGGATCGTCCTGAACAAAACTCGAGGGTAAAATAAGAATAGGAAATAAAAGAGAATTGAAATTTGCACAGTGGCATATTGGAAACAAAAGGTACACTTTTCTAAAACTGCCTCATGAAATTGAAAAGTCTTTTTAACGCACTGTATAAGGCGTGCCACCTTCGAATGAGCACCAATGAACTACACATTTTCATTGCCATTAGAGTAACTTATTTGATTCTACTCACTCAAGGAATATGAAAACCTTGACATTTTTAATGTGACGGCTTTTTTCCGGATTGTTTTCAAAGAAGATTACCACGAATAAGTTGCCCAGCCCTCGTTATAAAGACTTGCTTGGTCGCTGTTCTGGGAAGAGTTTGAACTCATCCTCAGTTTTGACAGTATTGCTGGATGAGCCCTCGGTGTACATTGCAACTCACCATCCAGTTAAGATGAGGCGAAAGAACTGGAGTGATAGGTTTTGCACCGGTTTACCGAACACGGAAGGAAGGAAGGCTTTGTAAGAGCAAGCACCGCGACCGAAAAACACTGACTTGATCCATCAAGAGTAGGGCATCAAAAGCCAACGTGTAAGCCAAAAACCCATCCAAGCACCTCTAAACATACTTGATGAAGCCGCGTGTATGGGGCAACATTAAGGGACTGATCAACACCGGAAGCTTTATCATTTGTCCTTAATGAGAGTGAACAAAAATAAGCTGAGAAAACTGAGGGAACTACATGATCTACTGTGCTCCTTATTATTGGACCCAACGAATAAAGATATAAAGGTGACACAAACGTAGCAATCAAACAAACGCTACGTCACAGATGGCAGTTAACTTGCAATGGATCAATAATTTAAGTTCGAATTGCTGTACTACCCGGACATTGAATGAAGCATTAATTGTTGAGCAAGCAGGATTTCGATGGAGATTTTACTACTATTGACCATAATAAAACCGTGTCCAGTGTCACAGAAGTTTTCCGGCAATACCAACTGAATAACTACTTCTGACCTTTGTCGACTACGAAAAAAAGTTTGAGGGCGCCGAAGAGATAGAAACCTAGCAGAGCTTGGCGAACAAGGAGTAGATATGTCCAACATTAGAACTCTACCTGACTGTTACCAGAACTGCAGCACGAAAATTCGCGCAATATTTAAGCCATATATGGCTTTCATTAACACGAATACCTCAAAAACCAAGAGGCAATTGGTGTTTCCACAAACCGTGTACCTAAATCTATAAACAAACACTTCACCTCGCTATCAGAACATGGTGGGTCTTTCCCATTGTCCTGCACAGCATGGTAAGAAATAACGTAAGGTTTCGTTTCCATTTCTACAGCGTCCTATAAAAACAACTGGAACAGTTTGCAAGAACTATGTCTTACAAATTCTCTCAAAAGCTGTTAAAGTTTTTGACGAACTAGACGCTTTTCCTCAGCTGTTTTCTCGTTACAATATCCTGCGTATCTTGCAGACTGTGGTTCAACATGAGCTACTGCATTACGAGCATCCCACCTAACACAAGCCTTGAATCTCGCAAGAGCTGATATGAAGAGTCTGAAAACAAGGGAGAAAATTGAGCTATCTTTCTACTTTCGTTCAGCAAACACGAGGCGCTATTTTATTTCTTTATTCACATACAAGCTGACGTTTCGGCGGATTTCGCCTTCCTCAGAGCTTGGAAAGGTAAAGTTAACTGCAATCTATTCTGCCAAACACCTCCATAATCAAACAGAGAAAACGCTAAACCAAGATTTCATTCACCTTTAATACAGCTCCACACACTCACCGCTTTCTATGGATCTCCCTTTGAGTATGTCGCGTGAAGACCAACCGCACAGAATTCACATGGAAGCGTAATGTGCCCCTCCCACCAGAATAACAGCTTTATATACTCTCCAATATCACGCGTAATAATGAGGCATTCTTCCCTGCAGTTCATTTTCGGATATCTGGAATTAATCCAGAACTCCTCGAGAGTTTTGCTCGCTTGCGCTCTTAATTCCTGTGCGAGGATCGTGACACGAACTTCAATGTCCTCTCCGTTATATCTCTGGGTGCTATGCGTGCCCAGCGGGGTATTTGGGGCGGATCTAGAGAATTTAGAAAACGCAGTTGAAATACCACTGAGTAATCTTAGCCGCCAGCTAGTTCGTAGCCGCCTATATGACTGTCTATGTGCAACGCAAAGCTGCACAATTTGCCCCAAGGGTAAAGATGGTGATTGCATGAGCTCGAGTATAGTTTATCTGATCTCCTGTAAGGCGCGCAGAGGCGAATACATTGGGGAAACGGGCAGACCCCTCTGTGTCCGCATCAAGGGACACCTAGCCGGCAAACATAAACCAAATACCCCACTAGGCACGCATAGCACCCAGAGATATAACGGAGGGGACATTGAAGTTCGTGTCACGATCCTCGCACAGGAATCAAGAGCACAAGCGAGAAAAACTCTCGAGGCGTTCTGGATTAATTCCAGAGATCTGAAAATGAACCGCAGGGAAGAATGCCTCATTATCGCGCGTGTTATTGGACAGTATATAAACCTGTTATTGATGGGTGGGGCACATCACGCTTCCATGTGAATTCTGTGCGTTTGGTCTTCACGCGACATACTCAGTGGAAGACTGATAGAAAGCGGTGAGTGTCCAGAGCTGTGTTCAATGTGATTGAAATCTTGGTTTAGTGTCTTCTCTGTTTCGTTATGGAGGTGTTTGGCCGAATAGGTTGCTGTCGACTTAACCTTTCCAAGCTCTGAGGAAGGCGAAATCCACCGAAACGTCAGCTTGTACATAAATAAAGAAATAAAATAGCGCCTCGTGTTTGCTGAACAAAAGTATAAAGAATTGTTCAATCAATGCCGAGGTTAATGGAAAGTCGGACGTGTGAGTTATCTTTGTTTAACTTTTTATCTACCGCCTATTATTACTTATGATGGCAGGGTACGATGTCATTCCCGTTCACAAGTGATTGCAAGGGCCACAGTGTTGCAGTGGGTAACAACTGAGAACCCAGGAAAAAGTAATCGCAGGCTCGAATCTGGCCTGGGGTCGAAGTTTTGGAAATATCTCAGCCTCCTGATGAATTATTTATAGCGACAAGGATGCTGAGATATAAGCAAATTCGGAACCTCAGGTGGACTTCGACCACTCAATTACCCTTTCCGAGGTTCTCACCGGTTATCCACTGGACCAACTGAGTCCTTTGCCTTGGTTTTCCCACAGCCAGTTTTTTACGTTGCTATCAGTAATTACCCGACAATGGGAACGATTTGGGAAATCGGCACGGAATCCAGTAAAGCTGGAGCTGCAGTCGAAATTGCAATGTTTTGTCTTTTATTTAGTGCTCATTCTTTGAAAAGAATAGGCAGTAAATAAAAGCCAAAACATATATTTACTGCTATTTCTCGGTAGTCAAGGATGATAGAACATGACGATATTTTTACAACCGTCATGATTCGAGAACCCCGTAAACAAGAACTATTTAAAAAAGCCAGATTAAACTGTCTTTCCACCTTAGTTGTGTCCAAGCATAAATTGCTCTTTGGCGAGTCGGAGTAGGCCATTTAGCATGTAGAACAGCACGGTGATAAATTCCGTAAGTAACCGCGTTTTGCTCAACACCTGCACGATGCATTGCCTGTAATTCAAGTACGTATCGTTGACAACATTGTGCGTAAGGAAAACATCTTTACCTGGAGTACTTTCACTGCTAAGGAAGGCTCTCCACATTCGCCACATAGTTCGATCAAAATACGATAGCAAACTTGGTCTAGTGGAAAGATTTCGGTGTGCTCCATGCGGTCTAGGATCTAAAAAGGGACTTCATGTATTACAGGCCACTTGCTGCCATAAATCTAAAGAAGCAATACCTACGTGGAAGGCTAACAGCAAAATTTTCCGCTTGTTTGGTGCTAATGAAATTAAACTAGGTAACTGCATGAACCATAAGGAATAGGAATAGAAGAGCAGTGTTTTCGGCCAATGTAAAGGATTAGTGCGAACACAGTTTGTTGCAGCGAGCATTGAAGATTTCACCTCTGGTTTAGTACGCACAGCAGAACATCGATTATGCTCTATAACACCGAAAGATATTTCTGCAGAAACAAAACCAGATCTGCGTAAAAATGTATTTAAATAAAGCAATAAGCCAGCATGTCCACCCATTAGATGGAAATTTCTATGATATCGATGAAAAAATTACCATACTGAACCGGCACTTGTTGTTGATCGGTACTACGGTTCAGATTCAGCTGATCTAACTGGAATAAAGCGGGATCCAAACGCCGAGGAAAACATTCGTATTTGAATTCTCGTTCAACTCCTGTAGCTATATCAATGATAGGTTCTGGTGGAGCTATGAAAACCTGAAAAGACATTTTGGTTTAAAACGAGGTTTAGATAAGAATAGCAGTAATTAAGTTCGGTACTAACCGATGTGTTGTTAAGGTGTACTGTTGAGTCAGTTTCAAGAAGACACACTTCACCTCCTTCTAAAGTAAGTCGCACGATCACCAGGAAAGAGATCATAGCGTGAAATTCAATATTTGGAAGAAATATTTAACAGTTCCCCACCACTTGCATCAACTTTCGAAATACAATCGTCGAAAAATGCATTATACGTATTTTTATCGGAAATGAAACTACGCTCTTCGATGAAGCGGATAAAGGATTGAGTTGAACAAAACCTGAACCTCTGACAGAGTGAAGCGCAAGTGAATTCTACGGTAATCTATAAAAAAAATACCTCTTAAAAAAATCGACTGCAGACTTATCTCTTGACCTCAAAAAACCATCCAAATCGAATAAATTACCAGTATCAGTTGCACTAATACTCGATGGTGCGCTTTTAATGGGTTTCAAAAACGACTGGTATCCACGCATTAAGCTAGTCATAAACCTGAGAAAATTCAATATAAAGTATTTCACTTTTCAAAGAAGAAATTTCTGGAAAAAAGAAACATCAAACAACCTCAGAAAAGCATCATGAATTGCCAATTCAAGCTCCTTTCGCTTTTTCTGGATGACCATTTCGCGATCGACAGGGACGTAATCTGCTTTCTTGCTCCCAAGATCAAATGCTTCCTTGTTCAGCCTAAAAACTGGCTGGAAATTGTCACTAGAATACGAATTTGAAGAAAATGCCCCAACCTCCTAAATAAATCGTCTAGTGTAGCTTTCAGCTGCTTCGTGGGTTTTCTTGGCAAGAAAGAAAGTTTCAGATTTAGACGATTTATCGACTGACTTATCGTGGCAGTGTCCAAGTCAAAACACGTCACATCTGCAGGTGGATCTTCATAAAGGTCGAAATACCTAAACAAACAGAGTTCGTAGAAACTTTAAGACAACAAGGTGAAAAGATAATAAAAAGTACATTAAGGTTTATGACTTATAAACCTGGAGTCAACACCGGCTATGAATGGCAGAGGGGCATGCAGTACTCCAGCCAATCCAAGCGGACACTGCGGCACATAAGGACACTGCCAGTGGAAGGGAAACATTAAAGCACACACACTCTCAGAAACGGCAGTCAACATCCACGACCTATTTAAAAAGTGTAGACTGCACCACATTTAATACTAACACTAATTTTAAAAGTCATAACGAGAACAAGAAGCCATAACGATCTGACCTTAGCGAGTGCACCAGGATTTTCTGCTCCAGTAGTGCAAGCATCATTAAATATATAAGGTTGTCAGTTCCAAGCGCCTTTAGAGTATCACATAGTTGAGCACCTAAGAAATTATATAGATGACCAAGCTGCACACAAACTTCCAAGGTTGAATAAAATCAAGATTAGATTACCATTTAATGGTAGCTGACTATCGTCATACGAGTCAAAACTAATAGTCTCCGACCCAAGCTGCATTAGGACGTGAGGTCTACGAGGAGTAGGGAACGACACTTCGTACATCTGAAGTGATGCCATAAAACTTCTTGAAAGAACGAATGCTGTGGCAGAATTCTCCCCAGAACTGATGCCCCATCAAATTACATTTTCGTAATACTTGATACTGCGGTCTCCATTATCGAAAACAATACTTAGTTCACAGTAGCACACATTCCGATGGATTTTAACTGTTAGAGCTTAGTTAAAACCATAAAGCTCTTGGCTTTGATCAATTCCTGAGAGATGCGCCATGCATTCAACTTCATTAAGTACTGTTAGAGGTAACTGAATGAATATCTGGCCTTTATAATGACTCGCGATGGTAACCGATGTATTCAACTAGTGTCGCTATACTCACGGACAAGTCTGGTGCCAATTTGCAGACCTCGAACTGAATGAAGACTTGGTGAGCCTGAGGCGTGGAGATCGATCCCATGTATACTGTAGGGCGCCTCCGACTACTGCGTTACACGCGTCCCCTACATTAATACATAATACCAAAAAAATTCAACAGCCCCACAGAGGAGTCGTAAACGTAAACTTCAATGATAGACAGCTTTGCAAAAGAACCATAGTTCTAGATTTTCATTCTGTAGAAGTGGGATCACCAGGGCAGAAAGGGCCAATATCTCTATCTAATATCAACTGAGTAATCTATCTTCTCGATTCACTTCGGGAGTTTTAGCGTTAATCCAAAACATCTTTGCAGCTGCATCATGGTCAACTAATAAACTTGCATAAGTTATTGCAAATACACCTGAATACTTGCACGTTGAAGTTTTTAGCTCTTGTAGTAACACAATTCCGCTAACCTTGGAATTTTCTTCACCGTACAATTGTATTTCACAGCACAAAGAAGAGTGCTTTGGTCGACTTTTAACTAAGTATTTTAAATGATGATATATATCGGTCTTCACAAGTACACCTGTCACCATATTTTATACAAGAAATCGGACAGATGGTACTTGATCTCAAGCAATCTCGATAGTTACCACTGGCGAAACAACACAACGTTGTGTCGTAAAGGAGTGGTAACCGAACTAAAACGTCTATAGTTAGGAAGTTACTAATCAAATCAAAATAGCAGAAAAAAGCTCTGCGCAGCAAAACAGTCGGAAATGGAATGAGGCATATTTGACTCATGATAACCTGCACTAAACACTTTTTATATTTATATGCATGCCATTTTTAGTGAAGTAAGCATGACTATTCATCAAATTTCAAAGACGAAATGTTTTCATAAACCGACAGCAATGGTCGAACCACCTCCTCTAAACATTATACAACCTCAACTAGTAGTATAAACCTATGGTACCGAACCTGTACAACAAAATACTTTATAACTTCCACAAGTCGAGTCGCAAACTATTCCGCAGTTAGAGCTATGACTCTCGTACTAGAAGCAAAAACGCTGATGATGCAAAGACTTCAGATATGCTTCGGGTGAATGATGAGGTAGTCTCTTATCTCAGATCGACTTTTGATCCAAGAAATTCACATTTCTCACCTGATATGAGTTCTGCGCACGGCCTCACTTTCCCTAAAGGGGGTAACTGAGGAGGTAATTGCTTAAAAAACAGTGTACATAAAAAAATTCTATAATACAGAACTTCTCGTTGGCACTATTGAAATGTTTTGCGAGTACTTTGCTTGCTCATATGAACTTTAGTGGTTTCAAAGGCAAAAATGGCCTAGATGCCAACCACTATAAAGTAATGTTAAATTAAGAAACTCGCGTATGCTCGTAGGCTTACCATGAACAACAAGTTAATAAAAACCATAAGTGAATAGGGTAAGAACATCAATAAGACCTAAAACAACTTACCAAATGAGAAATATAACGCTCGATCGGAACAGCATGTATTCCTCCGATGGACATCCTATGGATGTAGTAAAGAAATCGCTTGAACGAGTTAAAGAATGGATATCGAGAAATGATGCATATTGCAATATTGGTGTAGAAAGCCATCTGAAATTGAAATAAAGTTCGGCCATTTCGTATTTGATTTGAGAAGCTGAAGATTCAACATTTCCTTCATTCTTCATCTTCAAAAATTTTCATTTCAACACTGTTAATCACCGATTTTCCAGAAAAAATTGAAACACTCCTCGAAAAGAAGATAAAAAGACAAGTTGGCTCTAAAAAATCTGACTTCAACGGCAATAGAACGGTTGAAACAACACCTTGTTGACAGAATTTCGCAGACCTTGACCTTTGTTCATCTAAACTAATGAATTTCAACATGAACTGAAATATCTCTGCTCCACACATAATGGAGGACACTGACTTCTTGATCACAACTCCAGACAATTCTCGTCTGTTTTTTCACCTTGAAACTTCAAAGACCGAATTTTGGAAAACCCAAATTGTGGTACAAACCTCATCTGCAGGGTCATTGTTGCTCGAGTTGTCTTCAACAGCACCAGCTTCGTCTAGCCGATCAGATGAAATCAAGTCTAATTGATCCAACTGCTCTTCAGATAATTTACCCGAGTATTTCTCAAAAAATGAAACGGACGCACCATAGAACTTCGTACCATTCTGAAAAAAGAAAACATTAAAAAGAGTACTAGACCGTTAAGGTCAAGGATGTTCAAACCTCATCGGTCAGAACAAACGTGGAGAATACTCTGTCAGGTGGTTGGCACTTAACAGGCCAACACTCGATAAGAGCTCCCATTGGGAGACAAAAGAGTGAAATATTTTGCGCCAGTTTAAAATCAGTGGGGTTTTCCTCATCGCCTTTTGCTTTCGGGAAGTAATCCAGTACCTGAAATAGGAAAATGAAAGAAAAGATTGTTTCCCACAGCAGTTATACATGAGAAAATACTCACAGTTGGTTTATATGCTAATCTTTTTGTAGAGCACTGTGATTTCTTATAACATATATATACATCTGAGCCCACCATACCCTATAATTAAAGAAGGAAACAACTGAAGGAAAAACTACACCAAGAAAAAACTGACCTTATTCAGATTTTTGGGGATTTTGTAATATGTATGCAGCGGAATTTCTCCTTTGTTGGCAAGAATGACGCAGATGTCTGTTACGACGAACTGACTTGGTGCGCTGCTAGGAACTGCTCGACGGTAAGTCAAGAAAATGTTCTAAGAGATTACAAATTGAAGAATTTTTCGTCTAACTAAAACCTTTAAGACATACCTGCGAGGCATTATTAACATTAGCAGGCCTTCCAAAAGGGGTAGTCTGAACAATGTTTGTGTCCACCATTGGCTTTTCCCCTCGTCCTGAAAGAGTGCTACTGGGTATTGGCTTAAATAGAAGAATTCTATAACGCACCATATTCAATCAATCCGATATCGAGTAATGGCGGCTTGTGGTATCCTCTGCGATAACAAAGGAATACGCTGGGCATACGAATGGAGCCATGATTAAGATCTGCGGCATAACCCAGCTGAGTGGTCTCAATAATCTCGTATCCTTCAGGAGCCTAACATACTTGGGGTTCATGCAGATGTTTTACTACGAGGAATACACAAATTGTACTCACGGTCTCTCCAAGACTAGGGAAAATAACGCAGATGTCTGTGATTGGAGCGAGAGGGGAGTTGTTCCGAGAGCCAAATTCTTGTGTCGGTGGTGCAGTTTGCTCAGGGGCTTCCTAAACTGAAATTAATGAGTCACACGTATGACTAATGAACTCGAGAACCCTTTCGCATAGGTTTAAAGTTAGCAACGGGTTTTTAAGCACGAATATAGTAAGCACGCCCATAACGCCTTGTCATGGAAGGTAGTTCGCCAATTAGATGACCAACTTGTCAGAAAGATAATTTTTAACTAGGTGGCTAGCTGCAACTTTTCGTCTTTTTTTCTCCGAATCAATATCTAATATTAAAAAATATAAGCAAGAAGATCATTTCGAAGCTCAATCAGAATACATTCGCTCAAGTTCTCATTCATTCAACAAATTGATTGGTGGAAGAGATCGTCAGCTATACAGCTATGACTAAGGCAGTTTAATGATGTTAATCACTATATGGGTAGTTCAGAACTTACTAATACACGAAACTAACGCTAATTCTTAAGCAGTCTGTTGAGCAGCCGCGGCATGCAGATTGAGAAACGAAAAGTTTTGATTGAAATCTCACCTGTGAGAGCCCGGCAATCACGAAATGCTCGAAAAGACGTCGATCATCATCTCTGGACGCCATCATCGGACGGAACGAATTGACTTCAAAAACTTCCTAGACAAAACTTGCATTTCGGCAAGATGGCAACCAGCTACATTCACATATTTAACTCTTAAGAGTCATTAAACATCTACAAAACATAAATTTGAAAGAAAGAAGCACAATTCTCGGACTTGCTCCAGCTTACAATGTGATTCGTCCCAATGACACCTTGAAATCCTTTAACATAACATCGAATGGAGCACGATAAACAACTGTTACCGTGGTAACAGGTCAACCTACTTAGGTAGCTGGATGCTCCGTCTTCACTGGTTATGCTGGCATAAATTCCACTTTTTTTTCGGAGTTTTGCTGACTTAGCTACTGTGGTTCCGTGGAGTCCCAAGGTCAGCCAAGCCAAGGTCTGCCCTAGGTCGTCCCACCACAGGAATTCGCCGTCATTGTTGATCAGAGAGAGAGATTTGCCACCGTGCGTCTAGTTTGATACCAGGACGGTGGTAGATCTTGGTATTAGTTTACTCTTAGCTAGGTTTCCTGATGGAAATTCCGGACTCCTTCTCAGCTTAGGAGACCCTGCTAAAGGAATGAATCCCACCGCTGTACATCGCAGACCGACACCCAGGAACACCTCTCAGCCACCATGAAGCGGTAAACCGTTGGGAAGACAGGTGGGGGGTTGTCGTACAAGCCAACTTAGAGTAAGTTATTCTTTAAAAATATCATACCACAAATCGGCTTAACGTAGAGTGTGTCGAGGAGTTTAGTCATAAAAGATGATTTAGTCGCAACTGATTCATTTTCATCCATCCTTATACCCGTCATCAGTTCGATAGAGATAGAGAGGCAACGGATGAAGCAGTAGTTTGTTGATTTAATATCGACAACGTTGCTGAGATATTTGCAAAACTCTGGACCGCAGGTGTCTATGGTGGGGAACGAACGCGCTATTGTCCTTTTCGGGGAGTAGCGCGTTCACCACCACACCATGCGGGTCCTTTGTTTCGCCTGTCTCTCAACTACAGCGGATTTAATATCCGTTAGTTGCGTGTATCCATACCATCTCATTGATCAAACACCTAAGTGGCGCCGGATATTTTAAGCACTTCGTATCAAAATAAGGTACGTCCAGTGAAGTTACTAAATGGCCGCTGTCCATACAAACGTGATTAGCACAAGGGACGACGTGACCTCTATGGAAGTCATACGTAGCGAACGTAATGGCTGCTTCCAGTTTGAAATCAACACATCGCAGTTCATACAGTTTTATTGATCGCAGTGAAGACTATTGGAATCCAACCACAACGTTGCTGAGATATTTGCAAAACTCTGGACCGCAGGTGTCTATGGTGGGGAATGAACGCGCTATTTTCCTTTCCGGGGAGTAACGCGTTCACCACCACACCATGCGGGTCCTTTGTTTCGCACGTCTCTCAGCTATTTCTATCGATCTTTTTGCCACAGCAATCACCCGTCAGCGGGGTTGATCTGGGGAGCGCAAATGGGCATAGAACCCAGTTAAGCTATGGCTGTAGTTGAAATCACAATGTTTCTAGCGCGTTCGTTCCCCACCATAGACATAATAGCGCGTTCGTTCCCCACCATAGACACCTGCGGTCCAGAGTTTTGCAAATATCTCAGCAACGTTGTGGTTGTATTTCGCTTAGTAACCTGCCATGAAAATTATAGAAGGCAGAAAACAAAACGTTAAACACTATTGGAATCTGCAAATCTTTGCCCAAAGGATAAAATTCTATTACTTCACAATTCCAAAGGACTTGTGCGGTTCAGTGGTTGCAGGCGCCCGGCAATACACGGATCGATCCCCGCGCCCTTGGCTCACCAAGCATTCCATCCTTCTGAGGTCGGCAAATTGGTACCAGACTTTTCTGGGAGGATAACAGCACTGGCTCGATACATCGGTAGGCCACTGTGAGTCATTGTAAAGACCATATATGCATTCAATCACCTCCAACGATGCTCAGTGAAGTCGAATGCATGGTGCATCTCTCAGGGATTGATCAACGCCGAGAGCTTTATTTAGCCTTTATTTCAGAATGATAAAGTTCGAGTTGCCTGGAACCCACGATAGATGTTACTTCCACTTTGTTTTTCCAGAGCTCATTTTTCGAACATCAAAGCAAACGAACAGACGAAATTATTGCAGCAACACATCATGCTGTTCGCCAGTCAATCGTTCAATTTACAGCTGCTGATCTCTCGGCGGAAACCCGAAGATTTAACATCAGATCTCCACCACTCTTTATTCTATACGTTTTTAAAACTGAGAATATACGGTATAAAATTATATATGCGAACAACTAGATAAAGCAAAGTCTTTGCTGTAAATCTATAAAGTTCTGAAGCCCTGAAATTCCCTAGTTATGCAGAAATCATTGTCGCTTCTGGAAAGATCCTATGAACCTCCCTCACAGAGGGGTCACTTGCCGGTTAGTCGCGAGGCTACGAGGCTACGTGGCGTCAGGTGGAGGAGGTGGACGAGGTGGTGTTAATTGCGGATCAAAATCCATCTTTGTTTCCCTGAGACGCAGGTGGATCCAAGAAACGGACTCTCTCAGCTGCGCCAATTTGGCACACACTTTCTATATTTGAGAGGCATATTCGAGCATGCGATAGTGGGTCTGTTCTTGGTTGTGTAGATTGTATTCTACGAGTCGATTCGGCCAAACATGTGGCAGGGAAATATATGGGAGGGCGGTTGGGTGTCACCTCCAACAAATAAGCTCACCGTCTTCAGTGGAAGAGACTGGAAAGCTACCCATGAGTACACCCAGCTTCCACTTACATATCAACAAGCTATACGTGAGTATCAACAACCCAAACACAGAATAAAGAGACCTCATTCCT